>WMED01007409.1:0-16259 GCA_019650415.1 Pipa parva
AAGTGAGGCGAACACTACGCGCCTCACTTCGGAGCTTCCTGAATAACCCCCCGAGTCTTTTGTCTATCAGTGCCCAACATAATGAGTCATCTATAATGTAAAAAAACAAATGAAAAACAAGAAAAACATTTACAACGTTTCTAGTATGTGGGGGGAAATCAAACTTTTGACTTTGTAACTAAGCTCACTCTGAGCTTTAGAAACTCACTGGGAATGTGACGCTGGGCTGCCTGATTATGAGAATTGGGTAAAAGACTCCGAGGGCCTCATTATCAAAAGGGTAAATTCACCTGCTGAATTCACCTCACTACAATTCGAGTTACATCTCCAAAATAGATGCAAATTCACTTCTCAGTATTGCTTAAGTGAAGAAAACACGTGGAAAGCGGCAATAGCTGTCACATGCATAGTGTGGCATAGTCAGTCAAATAGAAGTTGGGTGAAAAGTTATGCGGAGTGAGGCAAATTTGACAAATGAAGAGCAGTGTTGTTAGTTTCATCATATACTACTAACTGTAATCTGTAAATTTTCTATATATTTCTGTCACCTTGTCCATAGGTCATGTTGTTATTTAGTCACAGTCGCCATTATCACTTTTGAATGAATAGACACCTTATGCAACACCAGAGCCCTGCCATCAACCCCCCCAATTCGCTTCTTTGAAATGGAGAAGTCAAACAGGTGAATTAGGAGAAGTTCTATCATAAGCAGCGCTTGATACTGCCCATCGCTTGCACCTGCCAGTGCTTTTGACTACTGGCAAGTGCTGGGCCTGAGTGTAGCCCAGCACTTCTGGGATTTTAGCCAAGCAGCACCTGTTAGGGTTATTCAACTGCATTCCTCGTCCATGGACTAGCGTTGGCGTTTGTCAATACAAGATCTACAATGCCAATTAAGAGAATTTCAGGAGGCACATGAAGACCTCGAGAATTGAACAAGAAGAAACAACATCAGATTAAGGAATATTCAAAAAGAAATCCCCCTTTTACCCTCTCTCCAATGACACTCCAATGGAGAAAAGTCCCAAGACCACTAAAAGAATTCCTCAGAATTGAAAATACTCAATACAAATGGGGATTCCCCTTCAAATTAATCTTTACCCACCGAAACACAAACTACATTGTGAGATATACATATGAAATAAAGAATATCCTCAAATATATAAAGGAAAATGATTCCTAGGGCGAAATTTAAAAGCAATAGCAATAGCATCGATATCGCGATATCGAACGGGATTTTACCGATATCATGGTATCGATATCATCGATATCAGAACTTTACCGATATCGCGATATCGATACTACCGATATTGAGATATTGAATTTTGGCCGAACCATTGATTTCAATGGCCGAATGGATGAAATGTCAATATCGCGATATCGATATCGGGAAAATTTCAATATCGCGATACCGATGTTACCGATATCACGATATCAGTAAAAACCCATTCGATATTGCGATATCGGTAATTTTACCAATTTTAATAAATTTCACCCAGCATAGAAACAAATAACCAAGAATCCGACTAAAGAAAGGGAAAAGAGACATTCCTCAACAACTTAAACTCTAACTTCATCCCAGAGACAACAATATACCCAGAGGATGACAACTTTGGCACAAACAAGGACATCACAGACTACACTGATAATGCATCAGACGGGGGAGAGAGGAGGAAAGAGAAGAGGAGAAGAAAGAAGGAAAGGAAAGACAAGAGAGAGAGCAAAACTACTACCTAATTGACAGTAGAAAGAAAGCACAAAGGAGAAAAACACATCCCACACCCCCTTCTTTTTTTTATTTTTTATTTTTTTATGTTCGCTTGCCCCCTTCTCTGTTTACTCCTAGCTATATATTCTCTTCTCTCCTCTCTATGTATGCTACACTATCTTTCAATGCAGATCATCCCAGAACAGAAGACAACATGCAACCCTACTCTACAAACCCAGAAACTTCAAAAAAAGAGACTTTGTAACAGCTCATCCAGGAATTACATTTCCAACCTCAAGCATTCAACCCAACAAACAGAAAACAGAACTAAAGTAAGACTGTTCTTATTAATGAGGAGGAGTGAGAGGGAGAAAAGAAAAAGAAAGCAGAGAAAAATGTAACTAATACTGTGACTTAAATGCAAACAGACATACCTAACTTTACTGTCTCTGCAGGGTTTGTTTAGCTAATACCAATATGTTTGAAATATGCAAGGCTTTTATTTTTTTCTCTTCTTTTCGGTATTGATATACCCATTGTTATAAGGACCGTTTGAGTCAAATTGTACTGTTAAAGTTAGACAAAAGTTATATTGGAAAACAACACTAAAACAAACACGAGAGTACCAGCCATCCCTGGCTTCTTTGACATACTACCCCCACATTATATATTTCTTTCTAATTGTAAAAATGAATTTCTCCCATTTCATAGAAATATAATTTCCTTACACTCCCTTGTGTATAGCACCTCTATCTTGAAAATAAACAGGTTTCAGACAGACTAACACCTAACAACTCAACTGATCCAGACACATCTCACAACCTATCCAAAATGACCACTCACTCCAATAACAAGCACATTCAGTCAGTCCAACTACAAATTACAATTTATCTCACACAACTTAAATGGCTTCAACCACCCAAAAATGGCTTTTATGGACTACAGAAGAAAAAAGGCAGATATACAGTAGTAGTTATGCAGGAGACACATTTCTCAAAAACCTCTCAACCAAAATACTTCTCCAAATAATACCCAACAGCATACCTAACCATGAACACATCTAAAACCAAGGGGACAGCCATCTTTATACATAAACACACTAAATCCCTCCTCCAGGAAAAATGGACTGACCACAAAGGCAGATACATAATAGTCAATGGAAGCTACACAACAAGTCTTTTTAGCATCTGTTTATGCCCCAAATACTGCCAAAAAAACATTTCTCAGTCACCTCTACTGCAAAATCATAGAAGCACAAACTGGACAACTAATAATAGCAGGAGATTTCAATACAGCAATGCAGAACAACTGGGACAGATCAGGAGATCTATTTTCCAAAAACAAACTAAAGACTGTACACATCTCAAAACAGTAATACTACAGCTAGCATTAACACTTGCAGGGGGTGAAATTTATTAAACTCGGAAAAGCCGTTTGCAGTTTTTTGAGTTTAATAACTCGAGAGAATGATTTGAAGATTCTTCCAGTAAGTATCGGGAGATTTGACTCGTGCGATACTTGCCGTGACAAACTTTTTAAATTAAATATATCCATGGAAAGGTAGCTATATTGCATGGCCATGGATGTATTTAATTTAAAAAAAGTTTCTCATGGTAAGTATCGCACGAGTCAAATCTCGCAATACTTATCGGGAGAAACTTCAAATCATTCTCCCGATTAAACTTGAAAAAGCCGAAAAGGCTTTTTCGAGTTTAATAAATTTTGCCCCACTGGAGAGAACTACATCCCTTGGATAAGGACTACACATTCTTCTGAGCACCACATAATTCACTATCTAGGATAGATTATATACTGTATTCATACAGGCAAGTTTAATGCACTCAATGAGATCAGCAGTGATCCACGATATAACCTAGTCAGACCACACAATCATAGAAACAACAATAACAAACTGGGGTAGCCCCAGAAGTAAAGGATTCTGGAAATTAAGCAAATCACTACTGTCAGATGAGGAGACAAAAACAAAAATAAAATCAGCTAAAGAGCACTTCCAATTTAACCGGAGTAATTTAACCCAGTGGTCACAGACTCCACCACCTTCTATGCTACTTTACGTCGAGTGTTTGACGTTTCCAGATGCACCTCTGCTGCTTCTGCTCCTCTTATTAGAATTAAGCAATCAATTTGCTCTGATGCATTATACATAGTCGAATTCCACACCCTAGCTGCCAAGACTGGGTAGGATAACGAGTCCTTATGGCTCTTTGGAAAGGTCTCTCAGAACAACTAAAGGATGATTTGGTAGCCCATGACCTTCCAACACAGCTTAAAGACTTGATTGCTTTAAGTATCAAGGTGGATAATCACTTTACAGAGTGTCAGGTGGAAATAAGAAGGTTTGGTCCTTGTTCCCACCAGATGTCTGTATCCATGAATCCGAGCTCTTCTTCTGCTCCTAACATGGAAGAACCTATGCAGATCAGTGCCACTCGCCTTTCTGAAAATGAACGTCATTGTTGTAGAACCACCAGTCTCTGTTTATATTGTGTGGGAAAAGGCCAATTTGTAAGGAACTGTCCAGTGAAAGCGGTAAACTCTGGGGCATAGGTATGCAGGGAGTTAGTCCCCTTGGCTAAAATCCTAAATTTACCTCTCATATGTCTCACCAATTCATGCTCGCAGTAAAACTTTTTTTCTTGTGTTTCTCCAATACAGACCAGGGCCTTTATAGACTCTGGGGCCACTGGGAATTTTATGGACGTCACCTTTTCCAAGAATAACAGCCTTCCCACCTTTCAGCTGTCCTCAACTATTCGTGTGTTGATGTTAGATGGTAAACCACTCTCTGGAGGTCTGGTGTCCACTTCTTCATGCTTTTTGAAACTAATTGTGGGACACAACAACCAAGAGGATATTTTGTTTCTCCTTATTGATTCCCCAGACACTCTGGTAATCCTAGGTCTCCCTTGGTTGTAACTTCCCAACCCTGTATTAGATTGGTCACATACTAAAATCATTTCATGGTCATTCAGATGTAAAATTGCCTGTTGTCCGTCTCCATCATAGTTACCTCTGGCAAATGCCTCCCTACAGTATATAGTGAAGCATTAACATTGTTAGCTCCTGCTTAGAATGATTTCCAAGATGTTTTCTGCAAGAAGGTGTTGAACTCTTTACCACCCCATCGGAACTATGATTGCCCTATTGAAATGCTTCCTGGTTCTTTTCCCTTGAGAGATAGAGTCTATCCCCTGTCTATTCCAGAGACTAAAGCCATGCGCACCTATATTCAAGAGAACCTGGCAAAGGGCTTCATTAGACTATCCATGTCTCTTGTAGGGGTGGGATTCTTCTTTGTAGAGAAGAAAGATGGAGGTCTTAGATCTTGTATTGACTTTCGGGACATTAATAAGATCACAGTCAAAAACATGTATCCCTTGCCTTTAATTTCTGAATAATTTGATTTTCTTAAGGAGGCAACCATTTTTTTCAAAGCTTGACCTTCGTAGGGCACACAATTTAATCGAGATAAGACAAGGTAATGAATGGAAGACTGTATTTAAATAAGGGCCAGTGATGCATATTTGGTTATGCCTTTCTGATTATGCAATGCCCCAGCAGTCTTCCAAGCATTCATGAATGATATTTTCTGTGATCTTTTGGCCCTTTATGTAGTAGTTTATCTTGATGATATCTTAGTATTTTCCAAATCTGTGTCAGAACATATCAAACATGTCAAAGAAGTCCTCCAACTGTTACAAGCAAACTCCTTGTGTGCCAAGCTCAAAAAATGTGATTTTCATGTTTCAAGAATTTCCTTTTTGGTCATATAGTTTCTGCAGCAGGATTAGAGATGGATCCAATTAAGTTAACTGTCATAAAAGATTGGCCCTGCCCCAACTCCCTTAAAACCATTCAACCCTTTATTGGTTTTGCCAATTATTCTCTTCAACAGTAGTACCTATTCTCGCATGTTCGTGTGCATGTCATCAACGTGTCCTCCCTGTATGATACTCAAGCTCTCCCTGTGAGTTCTAGGAAGTGCAGATGCGGGGCTTCAGTAGGAGCACAACCAGCGAGGAATGTTCTCCTGTATAGCACTTCTTTACAGGTAAGAAATTTAACTTTAAAAAAAAAAAATTGATAATAAACCATATTGGCAAAAAGGGGTTAATAAGCCTAAATAATGAAATGTATTTTTTTTTATTTTGCCTGACTGTTCCTTTAAAGAACCCTCTTCCAAGTCATAACATTCTTACAGAAAACACAATGTAGTAAATGTTTTTTTTTTTTAATCATAATTTCTTACAGAAATTTTGGCAGTGCAGATTTAGCATCTAATAGGAAAAATGGATGTGAGAATTTTCATTTTTTTGGTGTTACTGCTCCATTTATATGAGTAAGACATCCTATAATTAAAAATCTTGGCATATGATTTTATGTTCCAAAGTACTTCAATAAAAAATCAGATTTGCAGTGATTTCTTTCCAGAGAGTTTGAAGGCACTGCAGATTATTTTGCTTTATTTCAACTTTCATGATTACAGATAATTACATGGGGTTATTATGATGACCAGTAATGGAGTATAGGTGCCAGAAATATCACACCAAATACTGATTCTTGTTTCAGACATCTGGTATCTTCAGTCAATTAGGCATGAGGGATAAGGATTAAAGGGGTAATGCAAAGTGTAATATACGACCAAATAAGTTCTCTTCCCTTAATAAACATTTCATAAAAAATAAAGTATTACTGGTATTGGGATTCAGTCATAGCTCAGATCACACTACATACACTGGAGTTTGCACCTTTGTCATCCAGTGTTTCACAATTAACCCTTTTGTGGTTCGAGAATCTTGGCATAGAATATATTTTCTGGGGTAAACTGATTAATCTATGACTTCCTTTCCCTCATTTTCACTCTTGAAAATAAAATATAGAATACAACATCGATCAAAGCAACACATAAAGAACTTGAAACCTTTAATAAAGTATCACTACACAAGATAAACCAAACCAAGACACAAGCTCTGCCAATAGAAACACAACCAGAGAAACTACAAAAATTAAAACTCCAATATAACTTTGAATGGAAAACCACACACATCACCTACCTAAGGGTTAAAATACCTTCAAACCTTAACATGACATATAAATTAAACTATACCCCGCTGTATAAAAAAATACAGGAAATGGATGAAATACGAAATCTCGTGGTTTGGCCGTATTGCAGTCATTAAGATGGTAGTCCTACCAAAAATACTATATTTATTCCGCACGCTACAGATCAAAATCCCCAACACATATTTCCAAAATCTACAAACATTGCTATCCAGATTCATCTGGACAAGCAAAAAGGCCAGAATAACAAAAAACACAATGCACAAACTGAAAGAAAAGGGAGGATCGGGAGTCCCAGAACTATCAGAATATTATAACGCAGCCATACTAGAAAACATAGTAAGAGCACACACAGAACCAGGACAAAAGCAATGGGTGGATATTGAGTCCAGCTACTTAGAGAAAACAACTACACCAGAATTAGTATGGACAGACGAAAAAAAAAATAGAATAGAATAGACACACAACATTTACTAACATTAACAGAAATAATGATACAAACATGGAATCAAATACAAAACGAAAAAACATTAAGCAAATTCCCATAACCCATCACACCACTGAAAGTATTCCAACAATGCATTCTGCAACTCTAAATACACGAATGGGTGAAAAAAGGAATAACATAATTGAACTCACTATATTTATGCAACAGCATCAAAACATTTGAAGAACTGAAAACACAACACTCACTAACAGAGTCATCAAGAATCCCATACCTACAACTAATAAGCTACCTAAAGAAACTCACACCAAACTATAGGACCTGAAGATACAGCACCCTAATAGAACACCTGTGCAAACATAGTATCAAGGGAAAAGGAGTATTGTCAGACTGTTGTAAATTGTTATCTTTGTCAGATCCAAATCAAGAATTGACATACTGTATATGAGAAAATGGGAGGAGCTGGAGGTAACAGTCACATGGGAAGAATGGGAAAAATATTCCAAGTAAGCAAAGGTGCTTCCAAAAATGCAAACTACCAAGAAACACATATCACATTTTTAACAAGGTGGTACTTAAAACCACTCCACCTACACAAAATAAATCATGAACAAACAAAATATTGCTGGAGAGGGTACAAAACAGAAGGTAGCATGCTACATATGTGGTGGACATGTGACCTAATATATCCATATTGGGAAAAGGTTCATACTCTACTAAATAACAACCTAAACATGAACCTACCCTTTACACCACAAACAATGGCACAAACAAAACACTACCAAAAGCTCCTCTTCCACATACTAACCGCAGCCAAAATAATAATTGCCAGAATTTGGAAAGAAACAACTCACCTCAAACATCCAAGAAATGATGGACCTAACTGACTACAATGAAAAAAATGGTAGAAAACTATAGTAACAATGGAAGATAGAATGACACAAGACTAAATATATGGGATCCAAGGCTAAATTACCAACAGATAAGACAAAAGACATAAGAAGGGGAGAGAAAGGGGAAAAAATGGACTCTATAAACAAAAAAACAAACAAATAAAAACAATATGTAGATGAATAAAGAAACAAAAGAATATATATATATATATAGAACAAGAACATGTGAATGTAAAGAGAGGGGAAAATGACATAAAAATACCACTGTGTGTAACTGTGTAAAACAAGAAAACCACACAAAGTCAAAAACATGCATAAAATGTTTCATATCGTTTAAAGTTGTATTTAGGGAAATGTTGAATTGATGGAAACACTACAATTAAAACAACTGTAAGGAAAATTTACAATAAAAGCAATATGGTTAAAATATAGAAATCTAAATTTCATCTTTTTACAGCTGTTGTAAGCAGCCCAAAATATTAAGCGGATAATTTTGGCAGAAGGGGTCATTTCACATAAAAAAAAAGACTAAAAAAGTATTTCTTTTATCTCATCATTTCCACGGCTTTCTGCTCATGATATGAAATTCAGACAGGAGCTTCAAGCTTCAGAATGGGAAAACTCAGCAGTTAACTTGTCAAAGTTATTTTATCTATGACTTAAACTGCTTGCGCCAGTTTCCACCTGCACTCAGCGGTTGAGAAGTCAATAAAACGACCCATTTTCCCCACAAATTAAACTCCTTAAAAGACCATCCTATTTTCATTTTAACTTAATTTCATTTTTAGTTTTATATTTCATGACTTAGCAAAAATAAAAAGATATCAGAAAAAAGTCATTCATCAAAATGATCAGAAGCACCAATGTGCATTGGTACCTCTATCCCTTTGTCTTACACCTTTAACTGATTATTATTTATTCTGTCATATCCCATTTGGACACTGTGAAAATTCTAAGCACCTTGTAAAAAGAAGAACTGTTAGAAAACAAAAACATGTTGAGCTATCGGGTAAAAGAAAGTTGGCAAAACATAAAAGAAATTGTCTATAATATCTGCTGTAGATTGTTACCATCTGCTTTTGTGGAATAGTACAAGTACATAAAATCACAATTGCCACTATTGTTTGACTACAATAATGTATGAGGTATGATTCACTGGAAGACCAAAGCAAAATCCCTGCATTATCATTCTTAGACATTATATTTAAGCAGTGAAGACTTGAAGATTTTTTTTTCTATAAATACTCCCATAATTGCCGGAGGCTTAAACATAGTTCTACATATTAAAATGCAATTAAAATTGTACAAGTATTAGAAAATTCTTAGCACTCTTGGACGCAGGAGACAACTGTGCAAAAGAGACACTGTCAGCATTGCATTTACTAGTCTTATTATCCAGACAGCTAATTAAACGAACTTACATAGATTTAAGTTTTCCTAAAATTATATTAATAAATGATAATAAAGTGGAACTTGAAACTAATCTTCACCGGTATACAAGCTGATGATAAGTATACTTAAAGGCAATCTCCAGCCTCCACCAAAAATTTACATCAATATTCAAATCCCCTACCACTCACCTATGCTTACTGAATAAAAATCCTTTGTATTCTTTTTCAGTACTAACCATGCGATACTGTGATAATTCCAGAATTGATACAACTGCCAGTAGCCAATCAGGTAACAGAGATTGCTGGACTACTGACCGGTTTTGATTCAAAGTGGTTTTGTATTGTCTTATAAGACAAAAAGCCAAGAACATATATGGAAAGTGGTACCATTGGAACTCAATAAATCTCAATACAGGTCCACAATATAAACATTACATTTGAAAAAAATCACTTAATCATACCATGTTGTTTATTTTTGCTATCCCAAGAGATTTCACTAAATAATTAAGTCCAGCGAGAAGAAGCATATGAAAGGAAGTACAAAGAAGGCTAATAGTGCCTTATCATTAAATTTCCACAGTCCATAACAATATGAATGTCTGCATAAAACTGGGGAGGGTTGTATAAGGTAGAGTGTCAAAAATCACTCTCCAAACATGCACAGGCACTCCCTTATGACAATGCACTTACCGGAAACTGATAAATAATGAGCCTAGAATCCCCAGTATAAGCTGTTGCAGGGTAGACCTGTGGTAGAGTGTGTCATTTGTGGTGTTAAGTGGCAAAGGCTGTTTACTTAAACAGTAGGTAATAAAGGGGTAGCCCAAAGGACCTAGGTGGACATCATAGCCTCTGTAAGGGCACTAAGTTCTTATTGTAAGGTAAACCCTCAAGAGATACATAGGTTTTTGAAGTCTCCTGAAATTCTGACATGATTATCTAGAATCATTTGAGAAACCATGAAATAAATCCAAGATTTTCACGTCAATCCTTTTTTAGTGTTTGAGCATACGGCTTTTGAGAAAAACAAAAACAAAACATGACTAGATTTATTATTTAGCTCACAGTGGCTGTGGATAATCAAATAGCAATTCTAGTTCAAAGTCAAAGGAAAGGCTGATTTATTACTGCTTAACTAGTCTAAAAACTAAAAAGCAAATATGCCAGTTGTTCAGTTGCTCACTATATATATATATATATATATATAGCGCTGTGCAACATTTTTAAGCATGTGTGGAAAACTGTTTTAAAGTAAGAATGTTTTTTAAAATGAATGTGTTAACAGTTTGTTTGTTTTTTTTAATCAACCAACAAAATTCGCTGTGAAGCCCTTAGCCCTTAAACCAGCATTGATTCTTCTGGGTACTCTTGTAAAATGTCAGTGATTTTGTAGGATTGCAGTTAAGTTATTGATTAACCAGTTATTCCAAACAGATAATAATGATCATAATTTTCATGTGAGGGTTAAAATACAGTCTAGGGGCGAAGTTTATTAAAATCATAAAATACCGCTATTGCGATATCGATAGCATTGCTATTGCAATATTGGGATTTTTACTGATATCGCGATATCAGAATTTACCAATATCGATATCGTGATATTGGGATCTCTCCCTTTCTACCATTGAAATCAATTTCCGGCCGAAATTCGATATCGTGATATCGATATCGGTAAATTCCGATATCACGATATCGGTAAATTCCAATATCGCGATATCGATATCAGTAAAAATTACCAATATCGAGATATAGGTAATTATCGATTTTAATAAATTTCGCCCCTAGAACTGAAACAGAAACAGCTGTGTAAGAGACTTAAAACTAGGTGATTAACAGACAAACTATGTTATAAATATATGTAAAACAGTGTTATGTCACAGATTATATACCATGGCAAGAATAAGCAAGACACAAAGCAGTGATACTGCACCAGCAAAGTCACGACTATGGAAATAGTTTGAAGCAGACTAGGGTTTCATGTTCTTTTGAAGAAGCACAAAGAAACAGGCAATGTTGAGGAGCGTTTGCCAAGTGGTGCAGTGGCAGCCAAGGAAACTTAGTGCAGATAAGATAAAAGCTGATACATCATGCTTAATTCCCTTCAAAATTGAAATATATCCAGTAGTGCTGTCAGCCAGTACTGACGGAAACTGTGGGATTC
Organism: Pipa parva; assembly: GCA_019650415.1. Lineage (NCBI taxonomy): Eukaryota > Metazoa > Chordata > Amphibia > Anura > Pipidae > Pipa > Pipa parva. The sequence goes on from WMED01007409.1 coordinate 11,681, forward strand.
TGGAACACCCTACTACTGTTTGGGAAAAGTTCTGGATTAGTGGAATATTCCTGGTTATTTTTTTGTTTATATGTAATGAGGTAAGCTGTGTAAAACGCAGTAACGAGAAATGGATGCAAATACTGATATTTTATATATTTTGCGTAGTTCTTCAGTTTGAGGAAATGAGATCAGTAAAATTTTATTATGTTGGAGAGAGAAAATGATTTTGAAATGGTCAGCTAAGCAATGGTGCAATCTGACTACTGTGGATTCCATCAAAATATAATGAAATGGTTCCTAACACTCTGATAAAGTTAAAATGCAGCTAAATCCACAGGCTTGCTGGTATGCTAAATGCTAGCCAGTCTGTTTTTAGCAAAATTAGCCCTTTCAGTCAGGCACAAAGTTTCTCCTGCAGCTTGCTGAACTCTTTGCTTCACAGTTAAAAGGTAACGATCACAGTGCAGGAACTTAAACATTAATTGTATATATGGAGAACAACTATGTAAGTTTTCCAGTTAGCACTATATAATAGCACTGAATTTAAATGGGTGATAACAAATGCAGATAGTTAAGTTCACATTGTCTGTTCCTGTATGAGGTAATAGATGTCAGGAAGTAAGTCCTTCATTACATAGGGTGTGCATTCCATTACTGGATTTGGTATGTTTTATAAATTGGACTCTTTAGGATTGTGGAATATATAATGTTCTATATGGCGTGGCTTTGTTTATATAACCAATAAATGATGGCTACAACCATAAAAGAGGAAAACCAGAGTGATACAAATCACAGCAGCAAGCTAATTGTGGGTAGACTAATTAAAAGGGAAAAATAAATGCTTTGGAGAGCACATTCCACTAATGTAATTTCAAATTCCACTTCAAGCACAATACTATTTTCCCAGTGTTGCACCAATCATTAATACATCCACCTTCACAAAGAAAATGTAGATTTATTGTGTGTATGTTTCACTCCTTTCTTAGCACAAAAATAGTTTAAGCCATATTAGTCTAGTTGAATAATTAGAAAGATGGGTAATGTTGTATTATATGATATTTAATTTGGACTAACAGTTCATATCTCTCAAAAGCTTGTCTTTAATAATGAACTGTTAGTACAAAAGTATCATATAATACTACAGTACTCATCTTTCTAATCACTTCTTTCTTCTCATGGGCGCCAAAGAGAAAGTATCACAGATGACCTTTACACTACGTTACATCATCATCCCGCTAAGAGATCATTCTTATATGATATACCTAGTTTGGCTTTAGGCAAACCCACTTAGAAGAAAGACAAAGCCTTTAAAAAAAGCACCTATATATGCTAGTGTACTGTAAATTATATATTTTTGTCGTGATGTCAACCATTTCACTACTTTTGATTGCTAATTTTTATACACATTCAGTTGAGAGATTAAATAGAGTTAAAAGTCGTCACCTATGAAGGAAAAAGTCTGTTTTATTTGTGGGTAAACATTTAGCAGTATTCTGTTTTGGAAATTAGGTTTAACTAACTACTGTAGGAAATGTATGGAACATAAATAATTCTGATTGCTGTGGATCATCTTGCTAATGCTATCTGAACCCATTTTATTAAATGAGGCACCAGCTGAAATAGGTCTTAGGGTTACTAATGGACTTCATACTGCAGCCCCCACAAACTGTGGGTATTTGGATCAAAAAGAACTTCTTAACTTCTCCTACTTTTAAAATGTCATGATTTCTGAGAATCAAATAAATGTATACTATTCACTTGATGATGTATTTGCATAGGAAACTTTGTCATACCTTATCAGTATTAGAAAAAAAAAGATCCTGCTATGGCTGAAGGAGTTGTCCATGCTACCATAAAATTTAATAATTTAATAAGCCTTTTAGTTGTGTGGTTTGTCCCTGTGAAAGTAGTGAAAAATATAGAATTCTTACTAGAGGAAAGTGTTTAAATGTTCTGTTGATTTGTGCAATTTACTCCAGTTAAGCTTGTAAGAAAATGGCTAGCAAAATGCAGGCCACTAAACACTTTAAGCTGTTGATGTCATAGTCTGTTATCAATGTAACTGAACATGTTGGTCTCTATTCAACATTATCTGGTTTGTTTGTGGGAAATTGCTATTAATAGAGTTAATCTTTCAGCATTATATTACTCTACAAGACATACTATGAACAACCATTTAATAACGTCCCTACCAAAACGTAGCAAATATATTTAATCCCTATAATATACATTGTAACATAGTTGATAAAGCCCAAGGTTCTAAAGCACAAGTCCATCAATTTCAGTCTATTATCCTGCTGCTTTGATAGAGGAGAAAAATATTTTCCTGATTACAATAATAACAACAGAATAATAACTTTGATAGTAACCAACCGCTTGAGTATTTTCCTATGCCCATGGTTCTATTGTAAGCAAAATTCATTTAGCAGACAGTAAGCATCTGCTTCAGGTTATGTATGTACATACAGGTTTATCAAGTAATAGATTATGATACATGAATGATGCTTACTGCTAGCAGTTCTACATAAAACATATACAATGTATATAGAGGAAATGTGAACATTTTTTATTCATTTTGGTTAATCCTGTTACACGTTGGTTTATATAGATTGAGCATTGATTTCATTCCATACCATGTGACTCTTACAATCGAATACCATGCACAATCACAAACACAAACTAACTCCAAACTCTGGTTGGAGGAAAGTCCAAATAAGCATGAAAAGATCGCACAAGCCTTATGCAGATCATGCACAGAGTGGAAGTAAACTCAGAAGCGTAATGATGCAAATGAAAAGTCATTCTAGACACTGTACCAACCTAGTCCTGTTACTTTTGTAGATCATTATGATGTATCCTGAATTTCTTCCATTATTCTAGTAAAGACTGCTCTATTGTAATAGTAAAACAGTTTTATTATTATGAGACACAATGCTGCTCTTTTGCATGCAGCATCTATTGCACTTTGTTAAAGAAATCTGTAATCATTTATTGCTGGTAAGTCAAGAAAAGAACTGTCCTACTTTGGGTTGGATAAATACATACAGTACAGCAGTGAGTTTCTGAATATAACTATTAATAAAAATGATACTATCAGTCATGTTTTGTTTGTAATTATAGGAACAGCTTTATTTAACAGCTTGTTATGTTAGTTAAATGAAAAGTACAGCTTTATAGTTATAACAACCTTATTTACCTGCTTTTAGTTACCAGTTACATGCATGTCATTTATTAAAATGCACAGAAACATAGAAACAATTTTAAGGCCTCATTTTTATGATTTGAAATTCATTCATGGCTGAACAAAGGTGTCAGATCCATTATGGTATCGCAGTAGTAGTAATAAGACAATTAAAATGCAGGCAGGGAAATGAAAAGTGAACATGATAGGAATATGAAGGAGTGTATGTATCTGAACAGAACTGCAGCATAGAAGTCACTCTGTAGTTAGTGGGAGGGCAGCTAAAGAAAGTGATTCATTGGCTATTTATTCTTGCCTAGAAATGACTTTTATTTAACAATAGAAAAAATAAATTTCATATTTTCAACATTTTGGTCCTGAGTCCTAAATTTAACTAAAAGTAGCAATTTTAAGTCTGGATATTTTTGCAAAGAGAACATTGGAGGTTGGCAGTAAATGACTGACATCTGTAGCTCCCGTCTTCTTAACTCATTAGATGATGTAGTCAGCATGTTCGGAGACCAAGGGGGGTAATTCACTAAAGTCCAAATTGTTGCGTATAGGTGCGAATTCGCCAGATAAAGACAGTCGCAATAGGCTGCTACAGTCGCAGCCCCGTCTTTATAATGAGAATATTGTCGCAGTCGCGACTTTATTATGGGAAAATTGTCGCAATCTTAACATTAAAAAATTGTCGTGACTTTACAATGGGAAAATTGTTGCGGATTTACAATGGAATTCGCTGTTTGTGAATTCGACAGTCGAATTCGCACCTTAGTGAATAACCCCCCAAGTAGGTGGTGTAAAGGTGTAGGTGCAAAGAGGGTGCAGGAAATAGAGGAAATACAATGATTCCGAGATAATGTATTGAATTTTACTTATCACTTCAAGCAAACAATCAAATAAAAACAATTCAACAGGATATCCGTAATAGTTAAGCAACAGTATAATTCTATGAAAGACTTTGTAACAGTTCAGAAGTTCTTGCATCCTGTGAGAAACCTTATATCACTTCAGCAATATGTTATTCCATGTAAAACTTTGTAGCAGGTCAAGAGTATGTATGCAGACAGTTAGACAATATCGGAATAATGAGTTTTCACCAGCCTAAAGCAGATTGAACAGCTTTATAAATAGATAAATATGGCAATATCAGTATATTACTGTGTAACGCTGTTTTAAACACACAGTTGCATTTACATCCACATCCACTCTTGGGATGGCTTTCTGCAAATATCTTCACTCAGTCTCTCAGGGGATAGGCCCAGCTTACATTAGGAGTAGTGCCTGCACCTTTAAGTACATAGTGGTTGCCAGAGGCTCTTCAAACAGGAACAATTTTATTCACAGTACACTAAGGGGGGAATTCAGGAAGCTCCGAAGTGAGGCACGTAGTGTTCACCTCACTTCGGAACA
>WMED01007410.1:0-17659 GCA_019650415.1 Pipa parva
GTCACGAAGGATAAGCACAAAAATAACTGGGCCATGGAAAAATAAGTTTGGGAAACACTGGTCTACAGGTATTTAGTGCTTTAGCCATGTGTATGTGCTCATTAGGTATTTTGTTGGGAATATGTTAATAGCTCCATCTAGTGGAGCTAGGCATTAATTACTATAAAGTAATGTTTTACATATTTGTTATAGCTGGGAGGAGTTGGGAATCTATAAGAGTTACTGTTCAGGAAGTAGGAGGGTCTTTGGATCTAGGGCCTCTACCAGGCTGGGTGGATGGTACCTGCAGGTAGCTGAAGGTAGCTGGGCCCCTGTAATAGACCACTCCATAGTGATAGTTACCTCCGCACAAGAAAGGGTATTATCTCCACTTGGATTACAGACAAGCAGAGTCTCAAGGAAAAGGGCCTTAGGGAACAATCCTGTAAGTCTGGAGGTGACAGCACACCCTGGGTTGAAAAATACCCAGGCATTGATGGATCTCAGAACAGCTAGGGAACCCTATGTTATGTCCAGAGGTTAGAATGCAAGCACTAAGAGAATGAGAGCTGCTCCTGGACTCCAGTTGTATTTAAGGGAGGGTACCTATGCGCTGAACCTATTGAATATACAAAACATGTGTCTACCTCAAATTAAAGGGTATGAAAAGTTTGAACTAATAATTATTTATATTTGATATGTATTCACATAGAAAGACAAAATTAATCTAAAAAGGATTTTGGGATTAGTAGTATTTACAGCAGTTCTGTGTACAGGTGCTTCCTGTATAGCACCAATAAGCCCCGCCTCCCAATCTCATGAATGCTCCTCAAAACAATAAAGTGCGGGCACTTTCCCTTCTCATCATTTAAAGCATATTCCTATCCTTGAGAATGCGCAGATGAAAGCTCTTCGACCATCTATGTGGTCAGCTGAGGAGATAGGAAGTCAGGGAAAGGAGTGGGTGTGGCTATACACTGTAGGGAAATCACTCAGAGAAAGAAAGCAGTTACAGGGGGATATTGAGCCCTGCTGAATTAAGAGGTCAGGCAGGATTTTTTAATCTCTAAATTGTTTGACAATAGGTAAATGGGGCTTTCTTTATAGACAGGGTTTATATACCTTTTAAGCTGTGTGTGAAGTTCCTATTCTGTGAGCTATGTAACAAATCTGTTCCTGTTATAAAGAAGAACCGCTAGCACCCTTTATTTATATTATTAAAGGTACAGGCACCACTCCTAATGTAAGCAGGGCCTATGATCCTGAGAGGGTTATTGACTAAAGTCTGGATGAGTAGGATCTTCCACAATATTTTTTACTTTCTTTAAAGCTTTCTTTTTGTGGATATCCTGCAATGTTGGTAACCTACATCCAACAATCACTTCCATTGACTAGATTACATGATGAATCTTAATTAATTCATGCTTAGTAGATGAACCAAACCAAGGGGGGAATTCACCATTCAGTGAAGTGAGCTCTGAATCCTTCGGCTCCCTTCGCAAATGGTGAAATGCGCTCACTGATGTCCTGCATGCGGACATCAGCGAGCGCATTAAAGGGATTCCAGTCTTGGCGAGACCAAAAGAGTTGCCTCGCTGAGACTGGAATCCCTTTAAAGCGCTTGCTGATGTCTGTGTGCAGGACATCAGCGAGCACATAACACCATTTGCGAAGTGAGCCGAAGGATTCGGAGCTCACTTCGCTGAATGGTGAATTCAACCCCCCCCAAGTGATTAGTGCAAATATGAGAATGGATTCAGCAATTGCTGTTTAAAATTGTGTCATCAATTTCTGTCACATCTTGTATTTGCTTAGCTGTCTTAGAAAAAACATCATTTATTGTGCTTTTTTTGTGATAGCGGTAATGTTCATTGATCCTTTCAAATCATTAGTTAATACTCAAAAATTTCAGAGATTCAACCGCAGAAACGACAGAACCTTCGATGATCAGTGGGGATGGAATAGTAGATTTCTTCCAAAAATCTACAACCATTTTGGCTGATTTGTTCAGATTTAAAAGTAAATTGTGGTTATGACACCAGTAAATCAACTTCTCAACTTCTTTTCTATAAAGAGATTCATCCTCCTCGATTACTGTAGTGTCATCTGCAAATTTTAAGCTCTTCACTGTTGCAATACTTCCAAGTCAGTGAAACGCGTTGAGAGCTGCCAGTCCACCATTGAGAGACTTTTATCTGTCATACGCTTAATGTTTTTATCCTAAACTGTGAGTTACTATGGAATAAATCTGTTATTCATTTATTTGGATCACTACATGGTATTTCTTTTCCTGTTCTATTTATGAGATATATGCAGAAGAATCTGAACTCCATTCATCAAGATTTGATGTGATACTGATGTGCTTTTAATCCAGTTAAGTCTGGTGAGTGCTCCCATTAAGGGGGGGGGGGGGGGGGGGGGGGTTCAGAAAATAGCCCCCCTTGTTGTCTCTAGCACAGTAACTGTTACGATTAATTACACAGTAGTGTATGTCTTATAATTGGTGTCAATATAAAAATGTTAACCCAAACACCTCACTTGTTCCAGCACTGTGTTATTTGTCAATTTATAACACAACCAATTAATACACCACTGTGTGTCTATCGCAAACTCTGTGGTTCAGAGTCAAACAATATTACGCTAGGTTTTCTTTTCCTTTTTTTGTGTACAACACTTCCAGCACATCCTCGTTCGTTTCATACGAACTTCGTCTACTTCTACTTACTAAGGTAGTTGGGCAGACTTGCCTTGGAGGACTGCATGCAGGAGATTATTAACAGGTTATGGAATGACTTTTTAGTCTCTGGTTATACATCATTATTACTGGACTACTGGACTAGAAATTTAATCATTGGACTGAGTATTTGTTATTCAATTCATTCCTGTGTTGTTATCATTATATTTTTTATGATTTTTTATTGGTCTGATACATTTTTACAAAAGGTTTTAAAAATAAGGCTATTAGAAATTATTTTTAGGCGCTAAACCTACATTGGATTCCATATCCATTACTATACTTCCAAGTCACGCATTTTCTTCATTAACAGGGCAGGGGTGACTGTATTAAACACTGAACTAAAGAATTCTTACATACGCTTTGGGATTGATGAGGTGTTTCAACAAAAAATTGCAAGGTTAAGTTTACAGTATCTTCCACTGATCTATTTGCAAATTGTAATGGATACAGCAGAGGCTTCAGATAGGTTAGAACCAAACATTCAAGCACCTTCATGGCCACAGAAGTCAAAGCCACTGGCCTTTAGTCAAACTACTGATGTTTATCTTATTATTGTATATTATCGTATTATTGTAGATTTATTAAAGCAAGGAGGTACAGTATGAAGCTGTAAAGACTGATTAAATATAACTGTAAAAACAGGTGATCACAGCAGTGTTCATGAGTTGATGAGGAAACCAAATCAGGGCCTGTACTTTTCCTCCCAGACAGTTTGCTTTTTAACATCCTTTTCCAATATAACAAGAAGCATAGGAGCTCTAGTGGCAGATGTTCCAGCAGTTGGAGAGGTGGACTGGCTATTAAACATAGTTTTCAAACCTGCAATAAAACTCATTAAGGTCATTGATAAGTTTTAAAACATATGAAGTGATTTGTAATTAGTGATTTTTTGTATGTTCTTTCCATACCGATATAGTATTATCTGCATGAAAAACCTGAAAGAAAAAAAGCACAAAACACAGCACAATAGTACCTTACCAAATAAATATAAAAAAGAAAGGGGAAATAAAAACCACCAATAGAAGAAAAAAATTCATGATATTCAATAATCATAATAATTAGTGATAAAGTGCAGGGAATCTTGAAGTTCCACCATCAACGTGAACACACGTGCCAAGACACGCTAATAGTGGGAACGCTCACCAGATATACACTTCAAAATAAGCATATAATAAACTCTCCATAGAAAATCATCAATTGGATGTATAACTTTAGTATCCCAGTAACTCCAATCACAGCAGTACTCAAAGGTATTTCAACACATTCAAGAGTGACCACGAAAAATCTTTTTCTCCAAGGCCCGGACTGTCAGTGCAAACTATAGGGGTTAATCTCCTCTGTGCCTATGTATTATCTGCAGTTAGATCATTTTCCAGGCATGTAGAGAATCTTCATTTAGCAGCTTGAATTGCTTTTTCCAGCCTATATTTGGCTACTCTGTTATAACATTTTGCCACCACTTTTAAAAGCAGCTTCTTCCTCTTAACGGAGTTTCACGATTTCTGTAGTAAACTATGGTTTATTATTGCTGTATTTTATCTGCTCTGAAATTGGAACACTGATCTCTTCACAAAACAATGTAGGCAGTTCCTATATCAGTACATTCATCCACATTCACTGTTACCTTTTCAAAGACAAACCAGTCTGTACCATCAATGCAACCTTGTAACTTTTTGATGTTGTCACTGGACTATTTTTCACTTCAATTAAAGAAAGCTTGTTTGTTTAATTTTCTGTTTGTGCATAGGTATAATAAGTTGTAACAAACAGTGATCAGATAAGCCTAAGGCAGAATGATCTATTGCACGGTAACTTGATTTGAGTGGTGTAACAGTGATCTAAAATGTTCGCCTCTTTTTTGGCACATTTCACTTGTGTGGAGAGCAAAATTTCACTAAACTGTAACATCTTTCTACCACTTATCATTTCTAAATGCACATAATCCACCTACCTTACTCTTCCCACTTAGTGCAGTATCCCTGTCTGCTGTGACTAGCTGCAAACCTGGCAGATTAAAGGGGAACTTAAGCCTGATAAAGATTTGATCCTACAACAATGTAACTTTGGTATGGAGTTTACTATGCCAGTTTAGGATGATCCTAATCCTTGTAATCTAGCTGTTTCTATTTACTTTTTATTTTCTTTCTCGCTGATTATATTTTTGTCATTCCAATGTTATTTTATATATATATATATATATATATATATATATATATATATATATATTTCAAAATATATTTGCAGTTCCATGTGGGACTCTGTGAATCTCACTGTAAATTATGGCTGAAAAGCAAACGTTGCCATTGCCTCTCCTGATTTTAGGACCTTACACTTTCTCCCAGTTAAATACCCCATTTGTTCCACAAGGGGGGTCAAGAGCATTTATTTAATAGAATTAAAATTGCTGGGCAGGTGGGTACATCAGTTAAAGAGATTAAAAACAAAAAAGACTGTAGAATTTTACGCATGTTGACAATAAATAATCCATAAAGAGTACTAAGACCTGTCAGATTGGGTCAGTTATTATATGACAAAAATAATCTTCTATTACAAATTTATCTGACACTTTAGCAATCATATACTAAGGAGATTAAATGGATATTCTGCTTTAAGACATGGGAAACAACAGCTGTGTTTTGCAATTTTAACTCAGATTTGGATTAGGACACCACTTCTTATTTCCTTGGTTATGTTCCCAACTGCCAGGATATTGTGCAACATGAACACTTGCAATGGGGGTGATAGTTCCCTGTTTCTTCTAACATTTGGAAACAGTGAAAACAGGATTAGAAATTAACCAACATTGGCTAGCTGTAGATCATGTGGCTAGGTCAAGTTTAGGATAACAAAGAAATGAAACAATTTTTCATGTAGACAAAGAGAAATTGGGTTGTTAAAGTAACTAATAATGTAATTTACATCTTAAACATATGTTGATTTTTTTGACTAGATCTCAATCAACTGTACAGGTTGCAGAGTAAATACTGTAAAACATATATGACTGGGAAGAAAAAGAGATGAAATACCTTTCAGAGGTTTGTACCTCTCAACAGATAAATCACTTTGTGTGTACCCAGCTTCAGAAAAGGTCTATTTACAGCTCTATAGTTTATCTAAAATCAATTGCATAAACTCTGAATTTTGCTTCATTATTCACTAGATTCTGTAAGTCAATTTAAAGTGTGTGCTTTTCCTTTGTACCAAATGAACCATCAGAAGGGGGCAGGCATGGGGAGGGAGGTCAGGATGGCAGACATGGAGAGGGATAGCAGGAGGGAGGGGAGGAAGGGGAGGAATGGCAGGAGTACAGGCAGGCAGGGGAGGAATGGCAGGAGTACAGGCAGGCAGGGGAGGAATGGCAGGAGCACAGGCAGGCAAGGAGGGATGAGAGATGGCAGGCATCGGAAAGAATGGCTGGAGGGATGGAAGGGGAGGGTTTGATGGGAGAGATGGCAGGAGGGCAGGCAGGAAGGGGAGGAATGACAATCCCTATGACAGTTAGGACTTTCCAGCTAGTGCCAGGTATATTTTATAATATATTAATTTAATTCCTACCATTAGTTCCCCTTTAAATATTTTAGCACACTATTTGGTTCAGATTTTTTTTTTCTTATTTTCTTCCTTAAAATTCTAGGTGTGTCTTATGGAGTGAAAAATATGGTAATTAACACAAAGGAGACCAGTATTCTATTCCTTCAGTACAGATCTTAAAGGAAAACTACAGTTAGATTACATCTTTATATATGCTGTACTATAATTTAGTGAGAAGCGTTTTTCCCCAGTAGACATTTCATCTGGAGCTGGATGATTTATTACAGAGCACTGGAAAACTCCGGCACCAGGAAATGTGTGTGATATAACTGCTAAACACAAGAAGAAAAAGTTGCCTGACTGCTATTGGTTAAGAAGTGTGCAGACCTTTTGGCCTCATCAATCATTCCTGGAATGCAGGAGATTACAGAGGAAAGTTAACTTTTGTGCAGGCGTTACATTACACATTAGGCAAAATGTCCAGGGAAAGGTACCCTTTCATGGAAAACTGGCCAGTACATGTCTCACACACACACACACACATTTCCTGGTGCGGGAGTTTATCAGTGCTTTGTAATAAATCATTCTACTTCAGATGAAACATCTACTGGGGAGAAACACTTCTCACTAAGGTATAGTACTGCATATGTAAAGATGTAATCTGAATATAGTTCTCCTTTAACACTGTCTCTACTTTTTATACTATTTTAATATTCTGCATAATATATTCTAACAGTTCCAAATATAAATAGGGGAAGAGGGTGGGAAAGTGTCACAATTCCTCTTTCAGCTGCAGCCCATTGAGCCTGCTTTTAAATACTTTTGGGGGAGCCAAGGACACCCGCAGGTTTGTTTGAGCTCCAACCATAACACCACATTTGCTAATAAAGTGTCCTGCCATTAGCACCTCCACACATTAACATATCTAAAATATGCAAAATAAAAAGATAATCAAGAAGAAATCCCAAGGGTAGGAAAGTTAATTCTAATTTATAAATCCATCCACAAAGGGGAAAAGCAGTCATTTATTTACCATTTACACAACAGCTGTGCTTATTCATTAGCTGGTTATTTCAGTGTCTAACAAAGGAAGCTGACCCAATATCATGTGCTGTTGTTGTTCAGTATGTAATTCGCAATGGTGAAACAAATGTGCAGGGAAAAGGCAATAACAAAAATAATCAGGAGATTTTTACATTATAATATACTGTAATACTATCATTTGAATGTGGAAAAAATCCCAATATATATACTATTAAACCACAAATTATGGCAAATATTTTCTCAGGAAAGCTTAAATACAAAGCAATACATAAATAAGATGTTTCAGCCAGTTAAATTAGGGTCAAGAAGCAGTGATCACTGCAACTTCCCCAGTGGGCAGGACCAGTTGAGGCATCCACTGGTCAAATAGATACACATTAATTTAAACTATATTTGTGGCTGCAAAGTCACTACCCTCTCTGTCATCATACAAATATGTGTTGTTTTTAAGACAGCATTATACTTGGTGGGAATCCAGAAGTAATGAAACATGACTCACTGCAGTTCCACACTAGCAACTTCCATGTGTTTCCATTCACAACACAGACATACATGCATTCAAAATAACAAAATGCAAAGGTAGTTCAGACAAACCAGTAGTCTAAGTTTTGTTTTAGCAATGTATTTAGGCAAGCATTCGCCTCAACCCTGACCTTGGAAATATTACTGAAATCACTATCACCTGTGATATTAGTAAGTTTTAATCAAGAAGTGGTTTGGGCACTAGTAAAAGAATGTCAGGAACCATGAGAGTATGCTGCTTCTCCAGTAATAAAAAATTAATTTTCCCATTGAGTAGCAAAGCCAATTGTGCACATTCACAATTTAGCATTTTGTCACTGCATATTGTCACTGGAGCAAATTGTTGCGTAGTGATTTCGGAGTCTCGTCAGGCAAATAGAAGCAGTGGCATACTGCAGCAAATTTGCCATAAACAGATGCACTGGTTCCTGCACTGGTACACTACAGGCACACTGAAAATGAATAAGAGATTGAAGCAGTAGCTGATGGGGAGTATACTAGCTGAACAACTATTTCTTTTAAAAAAGGTAGTTTTTTTTTTAAAATATCTTTTTAAATAGTTTTTACATTTATCTCATTTGTTGATCATTCCTTGCTCATGCTAGCATTTAGTTGCCACATTTTTAAGTCTTTTAAGTAAAATGTCTCCAGAATAGTAACAGGAACCCTACCATAAATCCCACAATATGCCACCTTTTGTTTTGTGAAATCATATTTGTATATTCACACCTTGGTGAGATGTCATTTGATGAATGCCATATTTATCCACGAATTTGCTACAAACAGGCACAAGCAGGGCTGGTTCTAGTGCTGGGCGACTGCCCAGAGCGCAATCTATTTGAGGGGAGCTGTCACCCACATTGCCCACTGCAAACGTACCTCCTCCAGCGTTCCAGAGCTGGTCTTCCTCTGAGCGCCGCTCCACAATGAGGTAAGTGGAATGCGTCGCATTCCACTTATCTCATTGTGGAGCGGCGCTGAAACGCTGGAGGAGGTGAGTGGGGGACACCGGGGTTGTGTGTGCAAGGGGGGGGTGTGCACGCTGGGAGGGTGCACGCCGGGGGGTTATTAAGTGGGTTATTCACTAAAGTCCAAATTGCTGTGTATGGGTGCAAATTCACCAGATAAAGGCAGTCTCAATAGACTACTGTTGCAGTCGCGTCTTTATAATGAAAATATTGTCGAAGTCGCGACTTTATTATGGGAAAATTGTCACAATCTTAACATTAAAAATTGTTGCGACTTTACAATGGGGAAATTGTTGCAGATTTGCTATGGGAATCTGCTGTTTGCGAATTTGAAAAGTCAAATTCACACCTTAGTGAATAACCCCCTAAAAGAGAACTAAAGCTCCTTAAATCTAAGGGTAATTTTCAAGTTCAGAGGTGGGAAATACGTACCAAAAGGATTTATTGTGTTCAGTGCTGCCTCCTGCCCTCCCTGGAAAGCTGTTAAGTCCTATACCACAGCAAGTTGAGCAAGCACAGAAGCAGAATTCTCTTTTAAAACTACTTCAGAACCTAAAATTTCCCTCAACTTCTAAAGTGTCAAATTTGGTGGGGTTTTTTTTCTTTATAAAAAAAACTATGTGAAAAACTTGTCAACACAGCTCCAAATGTCTCTTTCCCCATTTTGAGTGGACTGTTAAAGGGGAACTATAGTCAGATTACATCTTTACATATGCAGTACTATACTTTAGTGAGAAGCATTTCTCCCCAGTAGATATTTCTTGTGATGCAGAATGATTGAGTAGGCAACACTGATAAACTCCTGGACCAGGAAATGTGTGTGTGACATGTACTGGCCAGTTTTACATTAAAAGGTACCCTCCCCCCGATATTTTTGCCCTACTTACTACTTAGCACATGTGCACAAGTCATCTTTCCCTCTGCAATCTCCTGAATTCCAACTTCATTCATACGGCCAAAAAGTCAGCACACTGCTTAACCAATAGCAGTCAGGAAGCTGTGTCTTCTCATGTTGTCTGACTTGCAGAACAGAAAGAGGAGGGGGAGGAAAATGTCAGCTCTCAGGAAAACTAATTAAGGGAAACTAACAGCAAGTATTATTTCTTCCCTAAACCATTTTTTAACTATTTGTGTCAGGAATTGGCTTAGTATAAAGGAGTTTATATGTATGTGTACAGTTATATCAGCACTATAATGCACCTTTAAGTATTGGCCTTTATGTCAGAAAGGAATAATCTTTTTACCTCTGAAGTAAAAACAGTCTATGTATACAGACTGTGTAAGAACATAGGCAACTGTTTTTAAGCATCAATGAGTAATGCATCAACTGGTTAACAATTACTCTGGTCTCTTAACAGGAACCAATTAGATATCTTCCTTAATAAATCTAGTTTCAGTCAACTATTAAAGGCTAACTTCTGATTGATGGACTTGGGTTGTTGGACCTCAACAGTCTTTTCCCCCAGTGAACGGTTTCATTTTTGACTATTGGATAAATGTCCTACTTTCTAGACCCATTGTTTTCAGTAAAGCTTGTGATGATAAACGAGAATTTATTTTTTTAAGTTACAGCTCTTTTAATAAAGATACATAAGCAAGCTAAAGATCTACTCTATTTTGCAGACTATATGATGCACCGAACCAAAATGTACCCTAAAATTTTACATGGAATATATTGGGTGAGAGATGCACACTCTCACACACATAGGCACATACATGTGAATAGATAAAAAGGAGTTGACGGCAGAGGAATGGCCAGGCTAACGCAATTAACTGCCTGATGTTTTCCCTCAGCTCATCTGACTCCATCAAGTGGGAGGGACCTTAGGAACATAAGACACAACATATTTTAAACACTGTATTTAATAAGTGCCACACAAATTAAGTAGCTCACTTTTGTCACATACCCTGCAATTGCAAATTGAATAATGATCTGCTTCATAGCAACTGAACATAAACAAAAGGGTCTCCTGCTCAAAGAAATAAGTTAAAACAACTTATTTCCATGTATTATGATTTTTTTCTGTTGTGTTGTATTTAATTGTGAATCCTTTCTTTATATAATGAAAATGTATAATGAAAAAACATACATTACTTTCCTGTGTGCCCAGCTGATGCCCTTTTGTGAGCTATGTAGCTGGCAGTTATAATGATAGTTGCACAGCCTTGATATTGGGCAGGCAGGCAGAGCAGTATTGTTTCTTGCTTAACAATACTTTTGTTAAAATATTGTGATCACCTACCCTTTCTTAAAAGCATTTATTAACTAGATGGAGCTTGCTGGTCTGGCAGCATTTATATGCCCTGTTCATTCAGGTTAGAGAGATAATGAGCAGTGGGCACATAACACAGTAAAGTATAAAATACTTGTAGTACTGGTAGCTCTCAAATTCATTTGAGGTTTTTAATTTTTTTTTAAACCACGTGAGCCCTCTAGCACAACATGGTGCTAGAGTAGGTATATATACCTTTAAAAGATATTCAAAATTGATAAAAAAATGCCATCACCATATCTAAATTACCATTCAGTAGTTTACTTAAAATGAATTTCACCAATTTCTCCACCAGATGTCACTATAAACATTCCTGATTATCCCCAGAACCATAAAAAGTAATAACCAAATGATACATTAATGCACAGTGATAGTCGTGTATGTTACAGTAGGGAACTGATCTGTTAAAATGACAGCCAAAACATCAAAAAATATTATTTGTTTCTGTATGACTGGGATCATAAAAAGCAAAGTATTTAGGATATAATATAGCAGTAGTAATTAGGTCTGTGTTAAACTTAAAAACATTCATTTCTCCTATCATTTACTCATTGGCAAACCTCCACTCAAAAAATAAAGAATGTTAGAAATGCTGCAACGTTCTCTGAGGAAATAAAAGCAACATTTCAAGAAAATGTTCTGACAGTTAAAGGATACCAGGTTCTCTCATTTTGTGGAGCCAAGTTCATAATTTGTAGGAATTCTACTATGTAAACCTTAGGCAATATAGCTAAGCAGTATCCCAAAGATTCAGGGAATAAACAAACTAAACAACAATATAATAAAAAATGTATTACATCATATCAGAAATATTATATTTAGATTAAATATTACAATGCAAAATAGCCAATAGGTTTAAGAAAGTGTCCTTTTATTCTTCAGATTGATATGAATTTCAACTGAAGTAATGTAGAATTAAGATGTAAACATACAGTACGTAACCATGCAACTCAATGTATATGGGAATATTCGCCTTGGAATTAATTCTTTCTATGTTGTATTGGTGATGGCTGAAAGAGATGTGAGGCCCAGAATGGTTTCTATAATGGGCTTAGAAATACTGCTTTTCATGGAAGTTACAAACAATAATATTAAGAGATGTTCTACTGCTGTGGCAAATATGGATGAAAAAGTGGGGATTAGATGAGATAGAACAGCAGTAGTGGAGGAGTCGTAAGGAGGAATGTGGAGATGAAAGGAATCCAGATCACCAGGTTACATAAGATGAGGAGGAAACAGGTATGAGAAGACTGTAGTGCTTTCACACCTAGTGTTGCAAAAGTTCATATTACAGCCATATTCATTTTGCCAAGAAACAACTGCAATGAGATTCATACTTGCTTATAGGTTTGGCCAGTATTCTTCTTTAGAAAACCATTTGCTACCCCACTGTTAAGAGCACGCTATAAAATGAATGCATATAATGCTTAATGCCTCCTAACCCTTTCATGCCTACAGCATCTATGTTAAGAAAACAAGAGGGGGGCGGGGGAGGCAGGGTAAGGGCATAACTATTATCCAGCTCCCTCTGCATGCTTTGAATCAACATGGAGGGGCAGAACTTAGATACACTCTTAGGTATGTGATGCTGAAAAGTTCTTTTTCTAAAAATCATTATGCAAGTCCAGCAGACTGGTCCATATAGCACAGATTAATAACAGATTTATAGATAGCATGGTAACATCAACAAGAACATGATGCTCATGTCACCTAAACCTTTCAAACATACAGTGTCTATGTTAAGAAATAAGGAGGAGCAAGCCAAGGTAAAGTACATACTTATCCTGTTCCTTCCATAGGCATCTGCAGGAAAAATCCTAAGGTGGGATGATGTCAGATGTCATGAGATGCATTAGTAGTAATCCAAAACTCCCAATGCACCCCTCTGTCCTGCCCTACCTGTCTAATGGATGAACCATTTCCTGGCCTGGTGGCCCTTTCAGGGAGGCCCACCCCCCTCTGCAAGTTTGGAAACAGTTTAAAGGACAGATCTCAAGTACACTCTTGGTTATATAATGCTAAAGGCTTTTTTCTATAGAATTGTTATGTAAGTCCAGAAGAATGATCCATAGAAGCAGAGGAAAAGAATGTGGCTACAGGTAATATGGTTTGTCTATAATTATTAAGAGGGTTAAACTAATATTTATCAAGAGACTATATAGCCCCTCATGTTTCTGTCTTCTTCACACAATTCAAGGCTGTGGTGGAAATGGCAAGTGCAAAGAAGTAATATTGTTTATAGGAGGTATTTATAGCAGTGGACACAATGTAAATTAACTGTGCTACTAAACAATAGGTAATGCAACAGACTGGTTACTGCTTCACTCTTTTTTTTTTTTATTATTATCAACACCCTTTATTGAATTAGTAAAAAGTGCAGATACAGACATTTATAAATCACAGAACAGACATACCAACTTATCTACCGCAACCAAATGTTCTGTTCCAGTCCTCGTATATTTCCAGATCCTTCTGTGAAACACTAGGTCGTACTGTCTGAAATGCATTTTGAAAATCAACATAAGCAATAGACCGTACTTGTTCAGGTGTTATGGTTGAGATGTCAGTTACCTGTAAGCTACGTATAGGACCAAGTGCAGCTTCTCGGCAAAGCTGAGTCATATCTGCCCCAGAGAAACCATCAGACTGTGTAATTATAGCTTCTACCTCTTGGTCTGTGAGACTGCAATGCTCTTGTGACATCAGGCTAACAACAATTTGCTTTCTTGCAGATGCTTCAGGCAGAGGTATATAGAGTCTTTTAACAAGTCTTCTTCTAGCAGCTTCATCAATTTCTTGAGGTCGGTTAGTGGCACCAACTACAAGTATTCGATCATCTGAAGATGTTGTAGCTCCATCAAGCTGAACCAAAAACTCTGTTTTAATTCTTCTGGATGATTCATGCTCTCCTTCACCACGCTGAGATAAAAGAGAATCTATTTCATCAATGAAAATCACAGCAGGCTGGTGACATCTTGCCACTGAAAACAAGGCACGGACCATCTTTTCTCCTTCTCCAACCCACTTGGAAGTCAGAGAAGATGCACTTATACTAAAAAATGTTGCTCCTGACTGACAGGCAATACACTTGCCTATCAAAGTCTTTCCTGTCCCTGGGGGACCAAAAAGCAAAATTCCTTTAGGAGGGCCCCGAAGTCCAGTGAAAATGTCTGGCCTAAGCATTGGCCAAACCACTATTTCTTTGATTGTTGTTTTAGCAAACTCTAGCCCAGCAATATCATTCCAATTTAGTGGAGGCCCATGGTCCATTATCTCACTCATAATGAGCTCTATCATTTTTGGTTCTATGTTTTTTAAATGTTCATCAGAGGGAAAATTATTCTCACTGGAGGCAACACAATACATTTTCTTGCTGTTCTCCGCACCATCTTCCTGTTTTAGGAATGGGGGGACAAATTTTCCATGAAGACCACGAGAGCGTGCTGCTCCCAATGACTTTTTGCCCCCACCATATAATGAAAGACCTGAATTACAATAGGATGTATTGTGTTTTTTTTGCTTGTCAACAAACAACTGCTCTTTTGCTGTTTTAAATACATGGTCACCTATCATTTCTCTGCTAGAGGACTGCCTTTCACCTATGAAGCATGAACTATCAGTGCTTTCATCCCCCAAAGCATAAAATGCTTTCCTCTTGCCTCCATTTAAGGAAAATGTAGGCAAATAATTTGGACCACACTGAGCAGGTAGCTTTTCAGAAGATACTTCTTTACTGCTCAGCAAAATAGGTTTTACACAAACACTGTTGTTTACAGATTTATTGGATGGGATAGTTGTATCAGAACAAACTTTTTCTGAGATTAATGCTGCCATCTTTTTATTCTGGTTTAAATTTACATTTTCTTCTGGCATTTGACAATTTGTTGAACCATCACGAGACGCTGCAAACCCTGAGTTTTGTAGAGCATTACTACTTAGAATGGTTGAATGACTAGACGCAGTTACTTCATTCCCGTTTCCAACCCTCAACGATGCATTTGCTGAACCGAGAAGTGTTTGGACTCTCTTGGCTGAGGCTGCCATTTCTTGCACACTCTTTAATTTTAAGACATTGTTGGTTGTCAAAGAGGATTGCCACTTGTCACTTTCATTTTTGGGACATTTGGCCAAAGTCAGAATGCTATCTGCATAGTTATTCAGGCCAATTTCCAACTTGTCAGAATCAATTATGGATGAGCATTTTTCTGCATACTTCTTGAAAAGGTGGGTAGCTGATGCCTCTGAGATCTCTGAATTAGCCCATGCATACTGAATCTGTGCAATATGTGCACGATACAAATCGGCCTTCTGTTGGGGTGTGCAAGTACCAGAGGTCAAGGCAAATGTGTTTTTCTGCCATTTACTCAGATGAATTGAACTGTTGTTTGGTGTCTGCATTGTAATAACTACAAAAAAAGCAAAGAATATGGATTACAAAAAATAATAAAAATATTCCACAATAACTTTTTAGCCTCTGTTACATAAACCTTTTTGCTAGACACTTGCATTATTGAAATATATGTCAGTTTTCCTTTGCAAAAATACAAAATAGGTTAACATTATAGCTACTGTTATTAAACTGACATAAAAAATATGGTGAAGTAACTAAATTCTGGTATAAGTACTGGGCTAAGTAAACAGAAAATGCAAACATTTTTGCAACATCAAAAATTCACATTATCAGTTATATCCAGCACTGCTCAAATAGTCAGATTTGGGATAGTGAATATTTAGATAAGTCTGAGTGTTGCAAAAATATGCTACCTATTATTAGACAGAATTAAGCAAAGGTGAATTTGGGGTATTAATATTTTAGGCTGGTTTCAAATTACAGACCTAAATATGTGTAACTGACTCTAAAGTCATATCAATCACATACCCAAATTGCATGTAAAATTGCTTATAAAGGAAATTTCATGTGGCAAAAGATTAAGGGGGGGAATTCACCAAAGTGCAAAGTGAGGTGCGGATCCTTCGCCTCACTTCGCACTTTGGTGAATTCCCCCCTAAATGCATAAAAATCAATGTCGTCAGATTCCTTTGCATCTCTATAGAGGTGAATGGGAATTCAAGTGTCAGTTACTAGGATCACAGCAGAGTTGTAATATTCTGCAATATTCTAATGTACAAGTCTATCATATAGAGCAATTTAATGTGCTTGCATACAGGCAGTCAAACCTGCTTAAAGGAACACTCCAGCCAAAATTGAAAAAAAACACATTTGCTAATTTATGCTAATTACTAACTTTTAGTAAATGTGTTTTTTCAATTTTGGCCAAAAAGTTCACTTTCTTACCTGTGAAGAAGTGCTGTCCAGCACTTCCTTGTTGCAGACTCCATCTTCTTTCTCTGCCGGCGACTCTATGGCATCTGGTTCAGGTTGTTCTTCTGAGGTGCGCTTCCCACTGCAGTTGCTCTCCCTGTGAAGCTCCGCATTGGCATTTCCTAATAGTCACACGCGAGAATGTGGTGTCATCAACACGTCTTCCCTGGATGACGTCATGCTCTCCCATGTGACTATTAGGAAATGCCGATGCGGTGCTTCACAGGGAAAGCGGCTGCCGAGGAAAGCGCACCTCAGAGAGACTGCTTGAACTGGACACTGTAGATTCGCTGGCAGAGAAAGAAGATGGAGTCTGCAACAAGGAAGTGCTGGACAGCACTTCTTCACAGGTAAGAAAGTGAACTTTTTGGCCAAAATTGGGGGGACAAAAAGCATTTACTAAAAGTTAGTAATTAGAATAAATTAGTAAATGTGTTTTTTTCAATTTTGGCTGGAGTGTTCTAATCAGTCCAAGGCAATGTGGAAAAATTCTGTCTTAAGATAATTAAAGAAAATCATCACTCATTGCTTCTTATAAGTTTATTAAAATTGACCTATAACCTGTGTAGGAATCCTTCAGGTACAAGCAGAGCAGTAGTTGATTGGACTATGCTTTAGTAATGATCTGATTTGGTCAGGTGCACTAAACAGCTTCATATTTCACTAGCTAAATTTGTATGTATGAGATGACCGCTAAAGAGCAGCTTTTCTGATGCTCTGCCCTCCAGGAGGAATTCATCACAAAGTCCTAAAAACTGTTTACATTTTTTTTTCAAGAAAAAAATTAAATTAGAACCAATGCATTCAATCTGAAAAATATTTTATACTTTTTCTGCATACTTTTCTTTCTCTTCATGAGATACATGAGACACTGCCTTTATAACAGAAAGATATAGCTTGATAGGTTTCTGAATACCATGTAGCTACAAACAACTATTATCATCAGTGCTGTCTGGTGAGCTTGTTAACATAATGCCTAATATATGGGTCTTGTGCAAAAGCAGAAATAATACTTAATAGTAATAGTAGTAGCAGTTAAAAAAAATAACATATCTTCATCACAACTGTTTTCATTAATGTATAAGTAGCCTATAGAATAATTTATTTCAAAATGTAAAAATCTTGAATGACAATTCTATGTCCATTGATATACAGTTAAAACCACAAGTTTACATACACATGTGCCTGTTTTAATCACTATCTGACGTATAAACATTACCCATTTTAGGTCAATTAGAATTACCAAAATTATTTATATTTGCCAAATGCCAGAATAATGAGA
>WMED01007411.1:0-11793 GCA_019650415.1 Pipa parva
AAATATCATGGCTGCTATCAATAAAGAAGAACAGAGAAAAAGCTATAAAATGTATGCATTTAGCTTCAAACACAACATTTTTACTGCTGTATTTAAATAACTGCCATGCTAATCCGAATGGAATTTTTTTTTGTTACTGTTGTTACTAGTGCTTTAAGTGCAGAGATAAGTTTTTATGTTTGACACAAATTTATTTACTCAGTGCTGATCTCACATAATACTCCATTTTGTGCTAAACCAAAAGTTCTCCCCTTTATTGAAATTCCAGTATTGAGCATAAGACTTAGCTTACTGATCACATGATCACCATCCCCTTTTTTTCTAAGATCTGAACTCAACTTCCATGATTAGGTAGAGACTGTTGGTTATTCTGTATGTTTCTGCATTGCTGACTGTGTTTTACCTGCTGCTTCACTGGAATGCAGTGGCTTCTTAATTACTGAGCTATCTTACAGGATCCCATTATTTACATTGGCCAGAATGCCTTAATATGTTTTAAAAGAATCGTTGGCCCAAACAACTTCATATTTCAGATGAGATGATTTTAAATAAAGTGATTTTGGTGCGAACAGAAAAATTAATTCTAAAGTTGTATTAATTTGAATATTCAGCATACAAAGACTAGATAGAAAGGCATAGACTAGATTCCCTTTTTAACTGTTTGATTATTGGTTGTTATATTTCCAAGAAATCCCTGCAGAATGGTTTATGTCAATACCATTTATTGTAAAGCTTTTTTATGTGGTGCCTGTTATGTTTAAAGGAGAACTATAATCAGATTACATCTTTACATATGCAATACTATGCATTAGTGAGAAGCATTTCTCCCTAGTAGATGATTCATCTGAAGCAGAATGATTGATTAGGCAGCACTGATAAACTCCTGCACCAGGAATTGTGTGTGATATAACTGCTAAGCACGAGAAGAAAAAGCTGCCCGACTGCTATTGGTTATGCAGTGTGCTGACCTTTTGGCCTCATTAGCCATGATTTGTTTGCATTCCTGAAATGAAGGAGATTACAGAGGGAAGCTAACTTATGGACAGGCGTTGCATTACACATTAGGCCAAAATGTCTGGAGGAGGGTACCCTGTCATGGAAAACTGGCCGGTACATGTCACACACACATTTCCTAGATAGAATATTCACACAACACTGTGAGACTGACTTCACTGCCTCTATCTTGTTCACCAAGTCTATTCTCAGCTTAGTCAGTACTGAGCAGTAAATTCACGTCTCTTTTGGAGATGCGACTGAAATTGTAGCAAGGTGAATTCACCCTTTGGTCAATGAGGCATTTTATCTTTAGCCTTCTCCCCTGTTCACAAGACTTAACCACAGCCCAAAACCTCTTGAAGAGAACTCCAGGGTCTAGTGTGTCCTGCTGTCTTAAACCTCCTTATTACTATGCAGCTTCCCCTCACATATTACCCCATATTCCTGTGCAGTATACCCCTTACAAAAGAACCCCTATTCTTTTGAAATTTGCTCCTCACAGAAAAACCCTCATTTACCCCACATTTTCATACAACTTTACCTCACGCATAATACCTTGTTTCTTTGAAATTTTATATGTATGTGTGTGCAGTTATATCAGCACTATAGTTCCCTTTTATCTGTTTGTGTCAGCAATTGGCTTAGTATAAAGGAGATTTATATGGATGTGTACTGTTATATCATCACTGTAGTGCCCCTTAACCCCTCCCTGCTGTGAGTGCAGAGTGTGTCTGTAGTCCTCCTTTACACGCTGAAACAGAGGGATCGGGGAGGCAAACAATAAGCCAGTTTGATTATCTAGGGTAGTGTTCAGTGTCGAACAGGACACAGAAAACGAGGGGGAATAAAGGGACAAGAAAAATAATTGTTTCCTTTCATTGCATTTCAGTCACAACAGGCTGACTGGCATAATTAAAATATATATATATATATAGAGAGAGAGAGAGAGGTTTCACACTGACTATGGGCATAACATTAGGTATTAGGAGATATTCAAGTAAGCTGACTAAAACACTTAAATTTGCCTTGATTTGTTCCTTTTTCAAATTGGCATTTAAACTGCTATCTGGTTGCTAGATCGCCATGGGCCTGGCAAGCAAGCAGTCTCCCAGGAGCTTTCAGTACTGTTGCCACTGTGACCACTGCAACCCTGATAGTTACACATCTGGCCAAATCAACCAGAGATATGTTTAAATTTCACTATGGCTAAAAAGAGAGAAAAAATTACCTCTTTCCCCACACCCATATAAAGATAAACTGTCAAATCTTCCAAGAATACTTGTTACCCTAATATACTACCGTAATAGTGAAATTTAAGACAAATGTTTACTTTGCTGTGGATAAAAATGCTTGTGAAAAGGGTTAGTGCATAATTTTTTTCAGTAGATGGCGCCATCCTACCAATTCATCTGATGGAAACGAATAACCTTTCGCTCTTAGAGCTTCAAAAGAGTTTGTAGCTAATTTTGTCTTTCATTACCTATAGTTACCTGGGGACTGAAACTAAAATCTAGAATTCCTCACCAGCTCTCTGATCTCACTGAGACAGAAAGAAAAATAAGCATATTTTATTACATTGCCCACTGTTACTAGTTTGAGCCAAGAAACCAAGAAATGGTAGGAAGGATGTCCCTGCCCTTAAAGAATGTGTAACACGCCTATCCTGCCAGCGCACCTCCAAGATGCAAGTTATTTCCAACATCTCCAGCCTCATTGTTCCATCATTATTAAATTGATGAACAAAGATGATTCTTCTCTCAGAAATCTTAATAATTCTGAAAGAGCCACATTCATTACTATTACTTAGCACTTCAACAGAAAAAAGTTATTTTCATTCTTTGTCGACCCAGGTAACCATGTGCTACTGTTTAGATTCATGACAGTAACCCAGTGTTTTTCAACCTTTTCTCTTCAGGGGAACCCTTTGGTGTTGTCAGATTTCTGGCGGAACCCCTACAGAAATTTTTTTGGAATGGAAACAGAAATAGTATAACCGCATAGTGCGCATGCATTACAATGTAGTGCATGCACACTATGTGGTTATACTATTTATTAGTAAGTTTGATGAAGCTGATGTCTGTATTGTCTGACAGTGATCAGGACCGTATCCCGGCTTACCTGCTCGCAGTATGTACCCATCGCTGACCTCAGTATTGCCTGACAGTGATTGGAATCTGTATGTAGTGTATGTCGCGGAACCCCTGGCTTGTCCTTGAGGAACCCCAGTTGACAATCACTGCAGTAACCAGTTATAGCTCTGAACTTAGGGCTGGGTATTCATTGCAGTGTTCATTGACAAAGTGCTTTTATTAATATCCTTTATTTATATTTCACTGACATATTCTGCAGTTTGAGCAAAAAAATATTTTTACTATTCACAACACTCCATATCATAAAACAAACACAAAAGACTTGTCATGTATATTTATAAACTATCTCACACAATAAGGTGCCGTGAGTGGATGTTTGAATGTCGCAGGGGCTTATTCTGAACATCTATTCTAGATAGATATTCTATTTTTTAGAATATCTATCTATCTATTCATGAAAGTCTGAACAGTTGCGTAAAGGTCCAGATATGCATTACTTCACCACTTCCACATCTTCGCATCTTCAGCAAACTCTTTTATGTGAATTTGCGTCCAATTCGGACGTTTACAAAGATCACAGACTTATGGATCTCTTCAAGTTACTTTGAGTGCGCGTGTAATTTGGCTAAGTGCAGGAGTCTGTCAAAGTAGCAAATTTGACAACGTGTAAAATGTCGAAGTTGCCTGTTTGACTTTGCCAGATCAAAGTGACAAAGCAGGGGTCTGATCGTAGGATTCTGATGTGGCATTAAGCAACTGTTTATTTAAAAGTGACAATAAAAACTGTAACCAATTGACAACATGATCTATAGATATGGTGACATAGAAAGGGATGTATTACTTACTGGAGTTAACGGCACTTTTTGAGGATGACGTCACTGCACCTCACTGGTGGAATTCCCATCACTCCACAAGACTACACATTCCACTACTTTTTAATTGACTACGCTGCACTACAAAATAAATTCCTTCTTTGCTAAGAAAGTCAGCCACTAAATGAATAAGGAGTAGCAAATTCACAACTATCAGAGAATAACAACCCAAAGTGATGCAAATTTACTTTGGAAGTCAAATACTACAGTACTCATCTTTCAAATTTTGGCATTTTAAATGGACAGTTGGATGAATTTGTTTCCCTTAGTTTGTGTCAGTGAAGTTTCTCTCTAAATGCTATAATAATCTTTCTATGTATATATATATATATATATATATATATATATTTTCCTGATATACAGGCAGGCCAGGACACAGGAAAAATTCGCAGTGGGCTGAACACTCAGTAAGCCTTCCTGGAGTTTCATACTACTCCATCATGGCATGTTCCTGAGGGTAGTGTAAACAGGTAAGGGGTTTGGAGACCAAAAAATAGTAAGGATACAACTAAATCATAGGGCCCCTGATCTCTCGTTTCCTGGCAGGCCCATGATCCCTTGTTTCCTGGTGGGCCCCAGCACTGATATCCTACACTGAGATGATGTGTAATCTCACATGCAAGGCTAGCTTCGGGGGTCTCCTGGTGGTCTTGATTGTGTCAGTCCGACATTGATTGTACTCTGCGTGTGATGTGTAAGTTTTTTGGCTTTCTTTTTAACAAATGAGGCTAGTTTTATTTTATGATTATTGTTCCTTTTGAAGGGACCCACCCCTACCTAGAACACTACAGCTGTCCTCAGTCTAGCAGCAACAGCCTCCCGATACGCCCCTCTCCTCTGCTGCCAGCAGCTCCGTTTGTAAGGGCCAGTGATGCCCCTGTAGAGTGGCGCACAGAACTACACCATGTTACAGTATCACATGACATCAGCGTTAAAGGGCCAGCACCATTTTAGGTAGTGCACACCTGAACTTCATTGAGCCCAGGGAAAGGACCTTGCACCACCAAGGAGGCTTACAGTCCCTCATTAGGGTACCAGGAAGAACCTGGTATCCAATCTATAAGGGCCATATGCCCAATAATTGTATTTAAAGGGCTAATGCCCATGTATTCTGCTGTGTAGGGGAATCCAGCCCCATATTCAAGTCCTCCTACTACTTAAAGAATCCAGCCCTAGTGACCAGAGCCACCTTAAAGCACCAGCACATCTGCAGATTCCTTTCAAAGATTCAGTGCACCATCAAGAGCCACAATTCCACCACTGATTCACTGATTGTGAACACCCATGGTTGGCAATCCTATAGGTACAGCTACTTGTTGAATGTTCCAGTTGAAGAAGTATTTGTGCCTGCATCTGTATTATTCTCTGATCTTCCTCATCTTCTATATTTCGTGCTAAAAGTTAATATAGATTGTATTTTAACACTAAAGTCCCTGGTGCCCATGTTTTCCTATAATGCACCACACTGCACTGTTACTTATTACACCTAGAACTCACAATCCTCTGAATCAGTGCAAAGTTTCCCTCCAGAGAGTAAAGTCTCCATATGTAACCCATGTTCTGCCGCTAGCCTGAGCTTATGGTAAAGGTGCTGCATAGTCCCAGCAACTAGTCCCATATTTAACTTTAGAGTTACACCTAGTACTGATGAGATCCAAATTGATAGAAATATTTCATGTACGCAGGTCTCCTCCCTCAGTCCCATAAAATACGCATTTTTTCTTTGCTATTTTGCATTGTAAAGCAATAAACAACAGAGAACTGTCAATACATTGTGTTTTGAGAAGAATTTTCCTACATTTCCTATGCAATAGAGGGTCATTTGGAATTTGAATTTTGGACGTTTTGGAATTTGCTGTCATTCCCACATGGCAAAATGATATGTTTTCAAGTCTGCAAACAAAGACAAAGCTGCTTTACACAGACAGAGTGCGGACAGAAGCCGAGCATTTAATTGTTTGGTAGTAGGATAATTGCACCTTTTTTTTATATCAGAAAAACTGGGAACATTACACCTCCTAAGCTTCTTCTGCTCTCCCCTAGTTATGAGGGTTAATGCAACAAGAATCCCTCATAATAATGAAAGCCATTCTCAGTATAATAAGAATCCAGAATACAGGTGTGCACAGGGTTATTTTATGAAAGTTTGCAAGGTAGCAACATTAACACTATTTATTGCAGGTCCAAATGGAGGCCTTGTAGTCCCATGATCCCTTATGGGAATGAAACCCCATTCGTGCTATGCATTTTTGTGCTTGTGGTATTGTAAGAAGCCATTACAGATAATGTCAGAGTAATGTAATGCAATGTGTAATCAGAGACAGCTGGGACCAACTCACTAATGCTGGGGCACTACAGGATATTCTGTTGGTCCAGTACAATTTTGAACCAAAGTCACTGACCAGTAGGATTTATGGGAAATATCTATCAGCCACTGAAAACCAGCACACAGACACATATAGTTTGTAGAGATGGGTGGAGTGGGTGACTGTCCAGGTGACCCACATAATCCAGTGGGTGCTGCATGGCCACCAGCCAACCCAGCACTACCACCTCTGCCTACCTGCCACCTAGTGTCCACCTGCCTGCCACCTGCTAACCCACTCAGCAAAAGTAAATAAGGTCCAGTGGGGGCTGAGTAGGTGGGTGGCAGAGGTGGGTGGCAAGTTGAGTGTAGGGGAGATTTAAAAAAGCACACACAACTGATTCTAACAAAAACTGAATAGTAAAATATCAGATTCCTGATGAACATATATGGTATGTTTAATGGTGTTATATTGCTATATTAATATTTCAACAAAAGACCCTTTATATACTTCTCTGAGGGTTGATATCATGTTACAGTGGAACACGTGCATTCAGCTTATTATTCTTGCTCTGTCTGCATCAAAATTAGGAATGTCATGGAAGTTTCTCTAGTGAAATGAAAGTGTTTTCATTGTCAGCAAAAGAGGAAATTAGCTGCAGCTTGTCTTTCTTATGTTTACACTGGTTATCCTCTCTATTCCTACATCCAAAATGCCTATACAGGCTTAAATAAAAGCCAAACAACATATCTCAAGTAAAGGGCCAGCAGTGACATGCAGAGCTGCCATTAGAAAGCATGAGGCCCACCTAACATATTTCTAAACCCTGATTTACACTGCAAACTTCCCAGTTACATTGCATACTGCTCAGTAGCCCATCACTTTCATTGAACGGTACTTAGAAGTAAATATATTTCTGTTTCTGGACCCCCCTAGTTTTGTAAGCTGGTAACTCCCTGTTAGTGGCCCTGGGGACATATAATATGTCAGAACTACTATGGTTGCTTACAGATCAGACAACAGCCCTGGACCCAAAAATTATGGCATCCCATCTAACCACCAGCTGAACTGCCCAGTACTGCCTGAAGTGCAAACACTCTTTCACAACCACTATGTCCAGTATTATCTATTACCATCAGCAGTTAATGTTTTATAGTGTTCACCACAACCCAGTGAAATGCTGCATCTCCAAGTCTTTTGTGCCCGGTTGTTATTGGAAACCGTGGTGTCAGGCCTCTTTTGGAACTAGGGAAAACTATACTGAAGAAGAAGAACTTGGTCAGCCAACAGGATAATTTTCCATACAATAGAGGACCATGGCCAGTATATATGGAAACGTGTTCCCCCTCATCCTTCCCGCACATACCGAGGACCTTACCCACTACTAGAACACAGTTTAACTTGGTTATGATGGAGAATTCACTAATGACTGGAACTCTGTACATGGAAACTAGGGTACAGATACAGCAAGGATATCAGCACTGGAACCAACAGTATAAGGGACACAAGCATTGAGACACAACACAACCCTGCCAATAACACAGAAACTCAGGTGCTAGGCCCCATTGCTGGCTACTATGCAAACCTCCCCCATCTCATCATGCAAAGTGATAGAGAATGAAAACACATCCATCCAGTTCAAGGGATCAAACCTACAGTGCAGGTCCCAGGTTGAAGACAGCTCCAGATCTCCCAGGCCAGGGCATATTTTCTGCTCAACTCGGCTTTAGGTCACGTGATGCTAAGCTTTTGCTGGGGGAAGGTGGGGGTAGAGAACTTTTTAAAAAAACACCACTATCCCACGGTGTGGCCCCATCGCTCTTCATAAACTTCCTGCTGCAAATACTTCCAGTATGTGCTGGCCTCACTGTAGTACAAGGAACTCTCTTTATTGTATATGGCTGATGTAAGCCTGTGTAAAATACTGCCTGTCTACCTAAAATGTTAGTGTGAGTGCTGCCTGCTTTTCCCTTAGCAGTGCAACCCTCATCCAACCCACCTATATGTTCCAATGGGACAACATGTACTTGGCAGCCATGCCGGACACATTTGTATCTTTACGGTCTCCACAGTGAAATACGGTAGTAGTAAAGTTCTTACATAAGAATGTATGAGTGCTAAAGGTGTGGGGAAATTGTATTTCATTGATGGCATCAAAAGGATTACAGATGGGGGAATTCAGCAAGCTCCGAAGTGAGGCGAACACTACGCGCCTCACTTCAGAGCTTGCTGAATAACCCCCTGAATCTTAAAATATGCTTCCCTCTCTGCACTCCCTTGGTTGCTAAGCACTTTTTCAGCATGACAATGACCCTAAACAATGACCCTAAACACTCTTACTAGGAAGAACAAGGTGAAACCACTGCTGTGGTCAAACATTTTACTGTACATGAAGCCTATTGAGCATCTGTGTGAATTTTTGAAGACAAATATTCAGCAGCCCGCCCCATAAAGCATCAAGAAGGTCGTAGTATGTCACATTTTGTTGTGTTGTGTACCAAGTGACAGAATATACTAAGTATACTAACATATTTACTATTTGTTGAATTTATATCAAAAGTGTACTCATCTTTGTAAATATTGCAGCCAATAATTTTATTACATTTCTTAATTTTACAGATATTAAGACATATCTTCCTATGTTGATCTGAAGTAGAGATAATTGTTTCAGAATTGCATTAATTACAAGTAATAAAGATCTGAGGCAGGTTTGAATTTAATTTGATTCTGCCAATGCAAAACCAAATACAGTAACACATAGAACAATCATAATTTTGCTGAAATTTGAAAGTTCAAAGAAAAAAACAGGAAGTGAGGAAGTGTCAGTGACTCTTTGTTCGGATCAAATTTAAATTTGAAGATTTAAATTGAAAGTATAGCACCCCCCCCCCCCCCCCCCCCCCTCCCCAAACTGGTGGTAGCTACTGTAAGTGGAAGGCTTCTGCAACAAACTCATGGAAACACTTGGAGTAGAATCAACAAATCTAAAACTAGTATAACCACTTCTGGCAGAAAGTGTGGAACTCACAGGAGAACTTGAAGTAGGAAGTGTGAAACTCCAATTCTCAGAAGTACTGGAAGCAAGAACTACTTGAATCTGATAATGTGGAACTGTAGCCCCAAAGGTCTGGGGAACTGAGCTGAAACACAATAAACAGAAAAAGATCAGTACTTGAGGGCCAGAATAGAATGCCCTCATCCGCAAAGAACATAAACTCAAAGCTCAAGCTCCATTCGTTAACTTTTTCACTTCATGGAAATTATATGTGGCAGTGATTGGAGGAGCCAAAAGAATCATTTTGCTCCATAACAACAAGGAATGGCCTATACCTACAGCAGTGTGAGCTGAGATTAGCTCAGATTGTGAGAATGCATTGCCTAAGACTTTTTTCTTCTATTTACTGGACCACTGTCAATAGGTACTTCAAAAGTGCTGTAGGACTAACAATCTCCTCGACTGCAATCCAACTGTCGTCTGCTTCTCTTAAGGTTTTGGTGAACTGATATTGATGACATTGCCTGTAAACATACAACAAAATATACAACATATTTCAGTGAGGATTTCCCTCTTTTCTTTTTCAAAAAAGCCATATCTTGTTCCCAACTCATATCTCTCCCTTCATATGATAATACTATTTTAATTCATTCTTTATATCTCCCACTCTCTCCCATCTCTGTCTTAAAAATAATCACTATTTTCCCTTTAAATTCTTCCCTCCTAAATTATTATTATATTTTTTTTTTCTTTTTAAGCTTGAGTCATATTAAGCCAAAACAGTAAAAGTCTATGGGGGCTATCAGAGGTTTCCACTGATTTATATAGGATCAAAAACAACTTTTCAAAGTTAAAAATGCACCAAAAAGTGACTTTCGGTGATATAGGCTTTTTTAAATGCCGGCATAACAAAAAAAGAAATATTGTATATTTGTTGTTATAAGAAGAAAATAAAGTGCACTCACTCGATTAAAATGTCTGATTTTAATTGAGTGAGTGCACTTTATTTTCTTCTTATCGCTGCTTGGCTCCTATATAGTGCACCCCGATTTTTTTATCACCATGATATCGTTATGTTTACTTTTTTGTCGCAGTGAGGGATTGAGCAAACCAAAATCCTCTTATATTTGTTGTTACGTTGTCAAAAAAAAAAATCATTTTGTCTTTTATAAATATCCCTCATATAATCAGTGTCAGACTGGCCTACCAATACACCAGGAAAATTCCTGTTGGGGATCACTTCCCAAGCCGGACCTTCCAAAAGGCCTGTCTGAACGACATTCTCCTCCCTCGCCGGCCTTGCCCATGACATCACACATCATGTGACATCTGCCAGTGAGGGGGGCCTCTCAGTGGGCCATGTCTGTCAAAAGTTGTGATATAAAAAAAAATTGAATGCACACCAGGAGTAACTGACGAAGGGAGGTGTGCACCCCCCAAAACGTTGTTCTGCTGTACACTGTAACACTGGTCAGTAAACCATTTTAGTTTATATATCTCATGTGTGTGCGGCCTCTATTTCTTTTTATTTACCATGTCTGTCCAATCCTGCCTATATTTTTACTTTCACAGTGAAAAAAAAACAACCAGTCAGGACAAAAAGTGATGAGCAGTATCTAATGGCTAAACCTAAAAATATACCAAACAAATAATAAACGTTCACAGAAAAAAACTGCACTTTACAAAAGTGTTGTTGGACCTTTGGTACAAAGTACCATTTATCAGCCCCTCCGAATAAAGACGAATCAAATAGACCATGACCTTAAGTCTATTGATATGCAATATTTCACTGACGCTTAATAATCCTATCTTTTCCTTTTCCCAAGTTGATCTGGCAACAAGACAATACAAACAATCGCTTACTTCTTTCCTTGATCAGATCAAAGCAGTCCCAATGCCAAAATCCATTGGAAACAACACCTTAAAAATGCTCTTAATCAGCAAAACAATGGATAAAGTTAGACTCAACTTCTGACTTCTTGCATTTCGACTATTTAATGCTATTGAAATTGTTGTATTTTGTTGATATTGCTGGGGGGGGGGGGGGGGTTTGCCTATATATAAAGCAAATTTTATCTCCCAAAAGTGTTTGCCTGCTTAAGGCTGGTGAAAACCCATCTTTCCCTATGGAGTTGGTCCTGTCATTTAGCCACAGGCGCAAAAGATTTTCCCCTCGAGAAAAAGAAAATCTGTATTGATCTGAAATGGAACCGAAAACACTACAAAGTGTCCCGTTATTAACTGATCAATATTTATTAATATTAGTCTGGATAATGATGATTTCTGTTTGTTATAAGGGAATGGTAACAGGTTCTGCTTATATCACTGCTTAATGTTTATTAAAGAAACATATAACACAGGAACTGGACACATGACTAATGATCCTGCACTCCCCTTGCTGAGCATGCTTCACCCCACTAGAGAATAGCACTACTCAGGGCCGGCTCTCCCATTAGGCCGAATAGGCAATTGCTAGGGGTGCCAGGTGTCCGGGGGGGCGCTTGCGTACTTTTTTTTTTTTAATATCAACGGCG
>WMED01007412.1:0-17658 GCA_019650415.1 Pipa parva
ATATAGTTATAGTTTAACAATAGACTACATTAAGAATAATATCTCTCCAACTCATCTGCTGCTACATTTTCCTTGTTCTCTGGCATATTAGGAAAATACATTTGTAGGATAAGTAGTGAAACATTCCAATTATTTTAGGAGCTTCTAAACTGGATTAACTCATTAAGTTTTATGATGATTTAATTTATGTTTTTTTCAAGAATATAAGCAGAACCACCTCTACCACCTTTTTTGACTCATAAAAGGCTCATAGATTACCAGTCTTCCTATCTGGAAGCTGAACCTCTCCTCTTTTTGGGTTAAAGGCCTTTTACTTTTTCATCAAGTTCTATGGGGGTTATTCACTAAAGTCCAAATTGTTGCTTATAGGTGCGATTTCGCCAAATAAAGACAGTTGCAATAGGGCTGCTACTGTCGCGTCCTCATAATAGGGAAATTGTCACAATCTTAACATTAAAAAATTGTTGTGACTTTACAATGGGGAAATTGAATTGAAATGAGTGAATATCCTCTTATGTGCCTTTTGTATTATTGCCGGGAATGCAGCCTTGAGTAATGCATAGACCTGGCATTAAGAGATGAATGTGAATAACATTTTATACCTGCCTTTGATCTTAAAAGCTAATACGGATGTGAAGACAAAAGTATATTTTTAACCTGTTGACCTACAATTTAATCTGGAGCAGAAATAGAAATGATTGTAAAATATCAAAATATATTTTCCCAGGGTTTAAATGTTGGTGTTTATAGCTGGAATTTTTGGCAATAAATGAATAAAAAACTCTTTTGTAACATATGTATCCTAATTTTAAATTAAGAGTAACACCAAAAAATAAAAATGCCTCAAATACATTTACAGTTACTATACATCAAGGGGGTTTGAATTCGACTGTCGAATTCTCAAACTGTGGATTCCCATAGCAAATCCAGGACTGCGACAATTTGTAAAGTTGTGGCAGCGACACATTTCCATAAGAAAGTTGCGGCTGCGACAACATTCTCATTATAAAGATGCGACTGCAACAGTAGAAGTCCATGGCGACTGTCTTTAGCTGGCAAATTCACACCTTTACGTGATGATTTGGACTTTAGAGAATAACCCCCTGTGCATCCAAAAGTTGAAGTTGTATCTATATAGTGTATTTATCTTTTAAATTGGACTTTTGGGCACACTTACGGAATATGTACAGTATTATCTAAAGCACCATAGAAAACAATGGGACTGGCTAAGGTCTGTTGAACAACACGGCTGCTATGAGTAAAAATAAAAACAGACAAAAAGCAATAAAATGAATTTAATGTCAAAAGATATAATTTTAACAAGCTCTGTATTTGAACAACTGCCATGCCAAACCAAATTAGATTTTTTGTGGATGTTACTGGTTCTCTAAGTATATGAAAATCAAAGCTTTGTAAATTATGTTAGAATGCTGTTTCTACTAATTAAAAGTATGCCAGGGTTTACATTATTGGGATATGCTTTGTCAGAAGGCTATTTTAGACATCAAAACTAAAAACGGTTGATCCTGTTGCTGTGTGGATGTAACTACAATGGTATAAATCCAAACTATCTATTCTGCCATCTACAATAACTTCTAATGAGGAAATTCCTGAAAAGGAAATACTCCTCATTTTAACTGGTATTTTAACTGGTAGAAATAGCCCTACACTTAAAGATTGTTTATTGACACTAAAGACAATGTACAGGACATTAAAATGGAATATGGATACATGAAATAGAGTCTCTTACATTTATAAGGAAAATCATTGCACTTTGTTGGATTTTCTCACCTATGTGTAGGCTGAATATTGTAACTATCTCTCCTGGTGTTGCAACCTCTCTCTTAATCAACATATATTTTGATGTGTTCTAAAATATTAATGACAATAATATGAAAAGCTGTTAAAGAATAATTTATTTCTATAAGTATACAAGCCCCAGTGGCACTATCTCATCAAATCCACCACTCTTTAATTTATGAACACATTTAAATTTATTAGTCCATTAGCACTGGTTAAACAAGTACCAGTAAATGGTCTCGGTATGCAATCGTACTCCCTCCTGAAATTTTATAAATAAAAACCGCACATAGTAGAGATACTAATGGCAAAACGAGAAGCGCGTAGTGTTCTCACTGTTTTATGGTCTCAGGAATAATCAGGCTAAATGTTTTTAAAATGCTCTGCAATTTAGAAACCAGTCAAAAAGAGGGTGCATTTACTGTAAAATAATAGCAAATTTATAAGAGGATTAATTGCTACTGTGTATTGAATTATTCTTCAGTATTAAGAGTATTGTAGAAAGATCAGGAAAACCTTTCAGTTTAGACATGCAATATTTATTTTTAATGAAAAAAATAAAATTGCTAATTTGTATATAGCTAAGTTCAATTATGAAATATCAGGTTAATTGTATGAAAAAGAGTTGAAATGCAACAAAGGGCATATTATCATCAATCAAAAACCCCAAATAGACAGAACAAGCTGTGCCTCTGCATTCTACTCACTGCCAAAGATGTACTGTATGTACAATACATCTGTTGGAATTATCTAAAACAATTTAAACCAACAATATTGAAAAGGTCAGAGAGACTCACCACCAAGTAAGGGATCTAGAGTTTAGTATAGTGCTGACACATTATGTGGTGCTTTACAGACAATATTTATTAACATTAGTCCCTGATTTGCAAGGCAACAATGCTCACAACTAAGCTTTCTGGGCAGGCCATTTACTCTAGGCAAATTTATCTGCTCCCTGGGGCCATGATAAATATAAGCATGGTGCAGTTGCTATTATTGTCTATATGGTATCTATATTGGCAGCACTTTCCCCAGCCTCCAGGATTAATAAACTAAGGGGCATTTAAAAGGCATTGGGCATTGGGGCAGTTAAGAAGCAGGGAAATTGTTTCAATTTCTGTAGTGTTAGCTGAATGCTTTTAGAATTCATCTAAGTCTACTTTGGGGAGGCAAGCCCGGTGTACGATCTGCACCTGGGCCCCCTCTCCTAGGCTGATGAGCAATCAGCACCAAGGCCCCCTCTCCCACAGCACAACACAGGGATTGCAGGGGTTCCAGCCACACCCTCTGCAGCATTGAGCCCAGTCGCCCCCATGACTGCTGCAACCCTTGTAGGTAAGCTACTGGACTACTCCATGCTTCAGATAAATATGTTTATAATTGGACCTGACACTTTAAAGTTTAAAATGTGGCTACGGGCAGTGCGGTGGCTCAGTGTTAATCACTGCTGCCTTGCAGCACTGAGGTCCAAGGTTCAATTCCACCCTGGACTTCATCTGCATGGAGTTTGTATGTTCTCCCCGCACTTGCGTGGGTTTCCTCCCACAATCCAAAAAAACATACATCTGTGTGTGTGACAAATTAGGGAGACTAGATTGAAAGCTTCATGGGGCAGGGACTGAAGTGAATGATGAACCTCTGTAAAGCGCTGCGTAAAATAGTAGCGCTATATAAGAATGAATAAATAATAATAATAATATTGTGTGGATTCAACAGTTGGGGACTACACAGTCATTGTCCACACATTTATAGTGTGAGGATGTTAACTTTTTGTATTGTGTAGTGTCTGGGAAAACATTAATAGTATTAAAGGGACATGGTCTCATTTGGAAAAATATATTTTTGTATACTCAGTACACAACAATAACAGTACAAACATAATCCAGCAAACATCATAGTCAAATACGGTCCAAAACTCACAGCAAATTTTATTAACAAACAGCAAATCCCATTCATTACTATACACATAACAAGTATGTTAAACATATGAATTGGCAGACTGATATGCTTTGTAGTTATAGGATGTTATTCTCTCAAATTAGGCCAAATTTACTAAACTCAAAAACGTCAAGTACTCTGGCTACTTTTCCATTGAAAAAAAACATTGACACAATTTGATCAAAATGTTTAAATGTTTCCCACAAATTCCCATTCTTATACCAAATAAGTTCAAAAAGCTTGAAAACTACCTTTTTGAGTTTAGTACATTTTGCCCCATATTATATTTTTCATAGTAGAAACTCAGAGCGACTTCACCAATAGAAAAGGTTCTTACAACATATCCCATCTTGTTTTACTAAGTGCCATCCATTTTACTATTACTCGCACACCCCCATGTCATCTTTTCATGCAGATTTTTTTCCTTTAGTTTGGTTTTCTGCTGTCCCTAGTACCCACAGCTGGTTATTTGGCTGTTATCTATTGTTGCCTCTAGTATATTCCTCAAATTTCCAACTCTTCTACTATTCTTCATCAGATGACAGGTTTTTAAATATCTTGTTTGGCTAACACTACAGTGGCCACATTGTCCTGATCACAACATTTCTTTATCTACAGGACCAGATTTTGCAGATGTAAAGATGTTGTATTTTATGTTGACCCTGTTGCTACATTTAAACCTATTTTATGACATAATTTTAAAACAATTTTGATATGATCTGATTTACTCATCAAAAAATTATGTATCTTTGTGTCACTGAAGCTCTGCGAGACTTACATCCCATTATTTTATTAAAAACCAGATATGAATCCTCTCTGTCGCTTGGTACACAGCTGCAGTATTGATTTGTGGGGTGCATTTCTAGCAGAGATTTAAAAAGAAGTTAATGGGATTTGAGTTTTGTAGTTGGCAAGGCACATCAACACGAGCTTTAGGTTGTGTCAAAGCGTATGAAAAATGCATTAAAAGCACTAGTATGAAAGCAGCTTTAAACTTTATAAAACCAATTAAAACTAATTATAAACTCCAAATGGGGTTATATATCAAAGTCTGAATTGTCATGTAAAGGTGTGAATTTGCCACTTCCCTATATTCGGGTATTCAGAAAACTCTGTGATGTGGCGAATTTGCCAGGTAATGAAGGTCGCACACTACACAATAGTCTGTTATTGATGCAGTCACGACTTTGCTATGGGAATATTGTTTCAGATTTGCTATGGGAATCGGCTGTTTAGTCAATAAGGAGTATAGAATCAGAGTGTAGCCACCCGGAGTGATGAGAATTCACTTCCACAGTCAAATTCTCTCTATGATAATCCCATAAAAATGTTTAAAAGAAATTTAAGCTACAGGAGCAGTAACTAGTTCAATGATTGCTGGTGCAGCGGAGGATGGGCATACATTCTATATAATATAAGCAGATTAGGCAGCTGTTACTGGGCCTGTGGGGGGAAGGGTCAAGAGCTTCTCCCCAACTGCTGCAGACATCAATGACTTGCAAAATTACAATGTGTGTTGGAGATGCAGTGCAGATTTTGTTATGAGACCTACACTGGTCTTCTCTACTGCAAGGAAAGTTAGTATTCTTAGGTGAGATATCTGAGGACTGTATCAGGGGACACTTGTGAGGGAGGATTTAAACCTAAGGATAACTTCCCCCCCCAGTGTTGTGCTAGCTGATGATCTCATTAAATATCTCTGGCATTCATCACATATATGTGTGTTAAAACATTGCATTGGGAATCAAATAGTAGACTTGCCCTTTGCCTGTTGTCACTTACGCTAATACAAACATTTAAAAATGGTCAGTTGATAAATAGCTATAAAATTAGTATGTTGCTGCTGTGGAAATCAATTAATAAGCTTATCACATCAGAAAGGCACTATGTGGTGCTATTACACTAACTTTTGTGTAATTCTGTTTTTACTATTGTTCCCACAATCTGCTGTGAACACTGTGAAGGTGCAGTGCATCTCATTGTAACTTACCCAGGATATAACAATATTAGGGCATGAGCACCAGTTCTGAACTAGGAAAAGTGGACATAAATACTGTAAGAACACCATGGATTCCTAACATAGCTAAAATAATGTATTGTAAAGTCCAGTATAAAGTAAACCAGCAATTACAATATAGATTGTTTACACAGCGGCTAGTAGTAGTCAACAGACCACAGGCTAGAAGCCCCACTGTTCCCTGGATTATCAAAGGCAAACTTCATCCTTTCTGCTGGTGACCCTATGTGGAATTATTATTATTATTTATTCATTCTTATATAGCGCTGCTATTTTTACGCAGCGCTTTACAGCGGTTCATCATTCACTTCAGTCCCTGCCCTATGGATCTTACAATCTAGTCTCCCTAATTTGTCACTATGCTTTTGGATTGTGGGAGGAAACCCACACAAGTACGGGGAGAACATACAAGGGTGGAATTGAACCTAGGACCTCAGTGCTGCAAGGCAGCAGTGATTAACACTGAGCCACCGCACTGAATGAGGATTTCCTCTTCTAACCCCTGGATTACTAACTTCCTCATATATGGACTGGCAATGCAGACACTGGCCTAAATGCCTTTGTATGTAGCTGCTGCGACCTGTAGCAGATAACTTGGCCTAACTAAAAATTAGGGTCTAATGTTTTACGTGCAGACTAGTGAACAACTATGCATAATTTATACTATAGGAATTTTTTTTTCTAGAAAAAAAAATTATACTAGAATTTTATGGACGAAAATATATTTTGTTAAAATACATATTATTTAAAAAAAAACTACCAACCTACTTGATTTAGCAAGGGTAGATTTTTTTTTTCTCCTATGCAAAAGGCAAAATGCAAGATAATATAGACTAAAAATATATCCAACAGAATTTTAAGAGAGTCAACATGAGCTGATTGTAAGCGTGGACCTCCTAATGTTTTAAAAAATATTTTATGTTGAGTACTTCAGTGGAATGTAAATCTGCGAATTAAAAATGTATGTAAAATGGTCTGTGCATATTTAAAAAGTTCTTCAAAGTGAATGAGAAATTTAATAACAGTGTATTATTATCTCAGCCAGCAAAGATATATGATTTACTATATCTAATTTCTTCAAATTTGAAGTGTACACAAAAAATGAAATATATAACTGCTGCAGTTAATATTTCCCACAGGCTGCACAAATTTTACACCTGTTTTTTACTCTTTTCTCACAGGGATAAACACCAATGTACATTTCAAGTAGTTGTCAAGAGAGAGTACATAATTGCTCTTTCTGAATATTCTATGGAGCATCTTGTTCTGCTCTCATGTTGTTATGGTGAGTTCAATAAATTAAGTGGTGAATGCACAAGTCAGTATAACGGTGAATAGAGTGTGATGCACATTCTCAAGATGTGTGGCCATATGTATATGAGTATAAAATAAGAACTGCACACAATGAAGGAATAGTACCAGATCCCAGTCCTGCTTACTCCTCTTTTCCCACCTTGCACAGGTGCTTTGAATAAGTCGATTTGTTTACTCCTAACTGGAAGCTGGTTGCCAGCCAATCCCCACTAGGCTCTGGCTATATAAACTCTGCAGGCTGAGTGTGTCCTTGCCTGATTATAGGACCTTCTTCCTGTGTTCCTGATCTAGCCTGTTTTAAGTCCTTGTCTGTTTATTCTGCAAAGATCCTGCTGCATTCCTTCTTCTCCATTTTTGTTCCTGTTTACAGTTCTCCCCAGAGTGTTATCTGATGCAGTCAGCTTGACTCCAGTTTGGACTTATCTCCATGTGTATCTGACTATT
The DNA here is from genome assembly GCA_019650415.1 of Pipa parva. Classification (NCBI taxonomy): domain Eukaryota; kingdom Metazoa; phylum Chordata; class Amphibia; order Anura; family Pipidae; genus Pipa; species Pipa parva. Next base: position 7,514 of record WMED01007412.1, read on the forward strand.
GGTGACTGGTTTTGGCAGTTCCTTCCTACTCCTCGGCACCACCAGTGGGTGGCTCGCCCAGGGGCTTCCCTTACAGCAAAGGCCATACCTCCTATTGGGGGTTAAGGGTTAAGACCAAGGATTCCTTAAACTCCGCACCCTCGGGGGCCAATGCCAAACCCAAAGTATGTCCTGCACACTCCTAAGTTATCCTGACAACCAGTCAATCAGTTCTTTTCTTGTGAATTTCCCTCTTAGAGCGCATTGACAATGTTTCAATTTTACATATATAATTACACAACACATGGTGCGTATTTAGTCAGATGAGGGATCCATTTTCAGCTGAACAAATACAACTAGACATTAACAATGTCTACAATGTCCTGCATATACTGTGCTTAAAAGAACAAAAACACTTTTAATACCTTTTTGTAGGTAGCACCTCCTTAGTGCTCAAATCCAGTATCCACTTCTTTCTCCTACCTAATCCCTCCTGCTTTAGTGGTTGTCCAAAAAAGGTGCCCTGATAGTGTTGCTCTTTACACAGGTAGACTTTAGTGGCTTAGGGCAACTAGATCTCTATTTAAAATCCATACTACTCTGTGGCTGACTTAGTAGTGTGCCAAGTGACTGGCACCAGAATCTACACTACAACACATGCCTAGGCCTGGGGTCTACTACAGGACCATAAGTCTTTCCCTTTTCTTAAGTAAAAGCCCCACCAAAATAGAAAGTATCCCAAACCTACTGTGGTTTCTCATGTAGTGGTGAGTCTCTCATATTGGTACCACTTTCAAGTTCCTTATTAGAGGGAAACAAATGTTTGCACTATTGTGGGCAAGAGTTTGTACTTTTTCAAAGTGTCACATACAGAATTTCTGGCCGTTCTCCATTCTGTTATGACAATTTGCAGTACAATATCATCACAATAAAAATTCTGGATATTAAAATCCATAACTACTGTTTTTAAAAAAATAGATTTTTATAAGAGAACAGCGTAAAAACATGGTATGATGCTGACCTGATTGATCCACATCCATCTGTAGCAATATGAATTTCATAAAAAGTTCCTCTATATGAGCTTTTTTTAAAATTTATTTAGACATCATTTTTTACTGGATCATTTTATGCAGATTCAACACAGGTTTTATCTAAAACTATATTTAGAAAAAGAGACCTTGTACTGTGGGTTTTAATGAAATATAATCATCTCAAAAATATGAGAAAAATGCTTTCTGCCCAGAATGACACATACGATATTTTATTGTATGAATAGAACAGATTGCCAGAGGTTCCATTTAGAATTTCCTCTCTTTCTTTCAACCAATACAAATTATTTCCCCAAGGCATCATTTCCTTATTTTATGAACCAACTTCTTGTGTGGCACCATATCAAAAGCTCTGTGAACCCTAGTTCAAAGATATCACAATTAGCATATGGGAAATGATAACAAAGGCTTGAAAGCATCAAACGCAAAGTAGAAAGAGAAGTCTCATCTTCAAAGTGCAGAAGATTCCATACTAAATATTGGAATATTTTATGGTCCTTAATCCTTTCCTCTTTTGGAACAAACACTTTCACCTAGCTTTTAAAAAAGGACCATTTAAATGGAGCTTTGTAGCCTGCTTCTCTTGAGATCTAGCTGGACTATAAACCATCAAGAATCCAGCTGGGACTTGTAGTTAAACATTTTATATAGTAAGTCTCTAAAGTGTAGCCTGTTCACGAGAGTTTAACTAACAATTGCTCTATTCTCCAATCGGGTGAGCAGCAATAATGCAATATTATAGTAACTATATTTGTGAGACATGATTTTACAGTGAGATGAAAGGTTCAGTAACCTTTGGGCTTAAAAAAAAACTTGTTGAGCCACTTGTAATGAAATGAATATAAAAATTGTATTGCATTTTCAGGTTTCCTTTTGGACCATTACAGTTACACCAATCTGTATTCCCAGTGAAAATCTCAAGATAGAACTGGAGATTGACACCTGATCGCTGACAGTTAAAGAGGCCAAAATACAGTACTTCACTCTACTAGAACAATATGAGGTTTGGGGGTCCAGTAGAGATAACACTTAAGGGAAATCTATCCAAATGATTCAGGTTGAACCTCGGGAGGTAACATGAACTGCCTTTACGAATTTTGCATATAGCTTGGTTATTACGTCAGGGATTCCCTAAGGAATAAGTATAGAACTGGAGGCATTAGAAATCTCAAGTATCACAAGTGTTTATTGTGTTCTACTGTACATAGTATTTGTGGACTAACACAATTACTCTATTTTACTAGGTTTCTATTAGAGCACTTTTAAAACTGACCAATAATGCACACTGCAATCTTGCCTGAATATAGGAAAAAATATCCAGCATCAAGGGGCCTTATTGCAATAGTAAAAATTGTCACTATATATAAATAGCCATGCACCAATAAAAGAATGCATAATGATAAGACTACAGAAAATAAAGGAGACATATGTGATTTGTTAGCATTTTCTTCACAAAGCAGCTAATTCAGCAAGGATTACTGCAAATGTAAAAATAAAAAAAGAAACATCTTTCTATATTTTAACCACATGTTTAATCTTAAAACCAGCTATTACTGACAATGTAGAGAGAAAAGTTAACCCAGTCCATGACCTGACCCTTACCCTGTAAACAATGATAAAAATTATACAGCAACAGAATATAGATTCTTAGATACTCAGCAAGTTTGGAATATTTTCCAGATGGAATATAATTTACAGGAGATTTCAGATAACAAGCTGTCAAAATCAAATTAAAATTACAACTGCTAACATAGGTTTTCTCTCTCAGCCATAAGGTCTCTAGCTTTCAATTGTCTTACTTACTTATTATCAAACTTACTTAGATTGTAAGCTCTACGGGTCAGGTACCTCTATCCTCTTGTGTCGATCACAATTTGGCACTTAAAGTGATTTCACATTTGTAAGTTATTCACTTATAATGTGTAATGTACTTTTCCCATGTCTGTCATATATTTCTAATGCTGAACTGTACAGTGCTGTGTAAATTTGTGGTGCTTTATAAATAAAATTATACATACATACATCTTGTTTTATTTTTTCTAGGTGAAGATCAAAGAGCCTTCTTAGCAGTCCACACATTGATGATGCCACAAGCCACATAATCCAGGAAGTAATTCACACACAGGGGAGTTGTTTTATCCCTTACACTTATAAAAGTATTGGAGTCCTTCTAAGATAAAAGTGCAGTTCTGTGATGAGCTACTGTAGTATTGCATTTATTTTCAGACAGTGAACCAAGCTAAATTTAGTAGATGTTCTTGGCTTGTTAAATACATTAATATTGTATTTTTTTTCACGCTAACATTATTACATAAAAAATGTTAAGCAAATGAACAAAAATACTCCTAAAGTCAAAATGTACACTGAATTATCAGCTCTGGCAATACTTAATTATGTATGTATTTTAGCTTTGCCTCTTTAAATATTTATGCTATGTTTTTGCACTTGTGACCTAAGCAATTTTCTATTGTTCATTGCCTAGAATCCCAGCACCAGCGAAATATGTATTGCAGTAGTAAAAGAAAAAGCTATTTTTGAACCTTTTCAAAATATGGAATTTATAGAGTTGGTAGATTCTAATAAACCATTTTATAATAACATGAAATTAGTCTATAATATATTTATGATTCAAGAAATCATTAATGATGTATGAATTTCTGCAAGACCACCTTAATTGAGAAGGGAATGCTAATCAAGAGATATTTGACTTAGAACATATCCAATTAGTTTAGAATATAGTCAAGGAATAGAGAAATAAATACACTATATGCAGCTGAATACAGATGAAGACAAAAAAAAAAATGATTTGTATATCCTGAAAATGCACAGTGCATTATCATATTATCATGTTAAATAATTATTTAAAATAACAGTCCTGAGTTATAGATGAATAAATCACTACAAATATTACCTCAATCTTCGTTTTTAGGTTGGGCCCAGGCTCCAACTTGCACCTAGAAATGTACCTAGAAACTACAAAAATGAAAGCTATGAGAACAGGCAAGGACTTATTGTACTGTATATACAGAGAACTGCCAGGTGAAATGAAGAAAGATAAAATAAACACTTCATTAAATATCTCCTGTCTTATCCAGAACAAAGTACAGGGCACTCGTAAAATGATTAAAACAGACAAATCATAAGGCCCAGTTGGTATACATCCCTCAGAATTATTATGTACTGTCTAAGACAGACCATTATTTTTAATATTTTGGGAGGAACTATATTATGATTTGATTTGTTCCACAGAACAAGTGCAAAAGTGGTACCAAAATTCAAAAGGAGATCAAAAATTGAGCCTGAAAATTATACACCTATAAGTTTAACCTCTATTCTAAGTAAAATTTTTGAAGCCCTCTAAGAGATTCCATCCTGGTTTATCCAAACTGTAAACTCAGCATGAGTTTATGAGGAATATACAGTATCCTGTCAAACTACCTTCTATGAGGAAGTCAAATCTAGACTGGATCACAGTGAGTCACTGGGCGACATATAGTTTCATTTTCCAAAGCATTTGATACTGTGCCACATAACAGGCTGGTACAGTATATAAGATGAGAATGGTTAGACTGCAGGAAAATCAGTGGTAGTGGGTGAGTAACTAGCTCAGTGGTAGAAAACAGAGAGAGGTAAATATTGCTACAAACTCACATTAGCTTACAGTTACTTGTAGGATAGCTCAGGGGTCAGTTTTGGGCCCTATTCTCCCCAACATATTTATAAATGACCAATGATACTAAACTATTTAAAGTAAACTATCAAAATGGAAGTCAGTACGCTATTACAAACGGAACTGAATACTTTAGAGGCTTAAGCAGAGAAGTGGAAAATGAGGTTTAACACTGATAAATGTAAGGTTATGCATATGGAAATTGAAAATACATTTCAGGATTATTTAATCAATGGAAAAACACTGGGCGAAACAGGCATGGCAAAGGACCTAGGAACCTTAGTTGACAATAAACTTAATTGTAGCAACCAGAGTCAAGCAGCTGCTGCCAAGAAAAATGGTATCATGGGATAAATCAGGGGTCTGCAACCTTTTCGGCTGAGAGAGCCATATAGTGCGGCTCTGAATTTTTGAATCCAGAGCCGGTGACGTCAGCGACTCTAGATTGGCTAGCAACCAATACAGATATGATCTGTTTATACCAAGGACTCTAAGCATAGCTAGGAGGCATACTCTGTGTCTAGAAGAAATAAATTTCCTGCATCAACACAGAAGGTCTTAAGGTTTTTTTTTTTTTTTGGTTTTTTTTGTTACTGAAAGAGCAGTGAGGCTATTGAGCTCTCTACCTGAGGACAAAGTCAGAGCTGATTCAATAGGGGCCAGGATATTTACCTTAAGTGTAGGAATATTACAAGTTATAGGTACTAGATAACTGGAGGTGTGTTGAAAGTTTGCTTTTTTTTCCATAAAATGAGGATGATTGACTTTTGCCTGACAGTGATTTTGGCTTCCTCTGGATGAACATTGCAGGATAATAAGCTGAACTGGATCGAATAGTGTCTAGTCTAGGAAACTGTAAAAATCTTTCAACGTATTCCTGAAAGGATCAGCCATGTTGCAAGTTAAGACCATCTGGATAGTCATCCATTTGATTTTCTTTATTCAGAATCCATTGAATTTTAATATATTTGTAGTATTTCATTGTTGCAGATTTCGTATCCAAGGAATGAAAACAAAGCTAGGGAGGAATATAATTTCTATTTGAAAATGTTATATGGGCATAAGCAGATAATTCTGAAGGTTTGCTTGTTGCATTTATCAGTGTATAATTAAAAGCTCTCCAGGATAACATTAAACATTATTAGCCTCCCCAAACACAAATGTAATCCCACACCCCTGCATGTGGGAGCTACTTACACCTGACTAAAACCTCTCTAATAATTATACTTAAAGTTAGGAGCATTGGCTTTATTTGCTTTCTTTTGAACTGCAGGAGGTCCTATTTAATTAAAATGCTCAACCTAGTCTGTTAATTTTAATAATAATTGCAACGATATTGCAATTTGCAGAATAGCTTTATGTTATAATTCAAAATACATTTATGCTTTTATCTGTTTTTTTTTATCATTTCCCAAGTAGCTGGTATATCTCAAGTATGGATACAGAGTAAGTGTTCTAACAAATAATTATATTCTAGTTTCATTATGAAATACGCAAAGCTTTTATTGAACTAGGCAAAATAGGGATGACGTTTTTGAATTAAAACTTAATGGTTCCTACATGATAGCCTTTTTATGAAAATGTTAGGGGCATTACAGTTGTATTCCTTATAACGTATACTTATAACTTATACTCCTAATGATAGAAAAAGCCACTGTTGAAGTACCTAATATGCTTATAATTAAGTCCATGGTTGAAGAAAGTGCTACAATCAAAAGTAGGGATGAATAAAAGAGAAACACTAAAGTCTGTGAAAAAGTGCTTTAGATTTTTTGACCACCTACTAGTATTAAATGCAACAAGTGTTAAAATGTCAGGTTTAAGTTTACCAGTTCTGCAGAATAATCAATCATAACAATAGAAGAAGAAAAAATAGCACCTGAAGCAGAGGCTCTCAGCTAATCCTAGCTCTTCCTCCTGTTACCTTTGTGCAGTCTGTTACCTGCGTTGCAGCATTTAAATTACTACGCAGTTTTTGACGCTGAGATGTTTTAAGCTGTTTTTCTCAAGTTTTTCAGTCTCTAAGATTCTCTACGTTTCCATAAGAAAATGAACTTTAATTAATTTAAGGAGGGGGTGGAATGCTAAGTTGCTAAGCAAAGAGATAGAATTATCTGAAACCCTCTTCTCCAAGTGCTTGTTTTTACATTAATTGCTATGACTATTCAACAAAATTGGTAAGACTAACCCTGTCATTTTAAAACTTGTTGCACTAAATACTAAATGGCCAATAAATAGAAAGCACTTTTTTTTACAGGTTTTATTATCTCTTTAAGTAAAGGTATATCAAAAATATAATAGTATTTGGTATAGATGTTTTTAACATCAAGAGAAGTGGTTTCTTGGACAGTCAAAACCTAGAGGCTTCGCAAAGAATTATGAATCTTTCATTTCAGACTTAGGGGGTAATTCAGAAAAGTGTGAACTTACCTGGCGATCCTTCGATTCACCTCGCCGAGACTGGTATGCGCTCCCTTCTCTCCTGCATGCGGAGATCAGCAAACGCTTTAAAGGTACTTCACTTTACCTCGCGACCACTCAAGTAGCCTTGCAATACTGGAATACCTTTAAAGCATTTGCTGATCTCCGCATGCAGGAGAGAAGGGAGCGCATACCAGTCTCGGCGAGGTGAACCGAAGGATCGCCAGGTAAGTTCGCACTTTCCTGAATTACCCCCTTAGAGTGAAATTTAATAAACTCCAAAAAGGCCAATTTCGCCTTTTAGAGTTTATCCCGAGTACAACTCGGCTGTTCCCTCAGTAAAAATTGCTCAGTATTTTCGATTGACATTTATCGAACGAAACTTTTCGATCAAGTTTTTTTTTATCAAGTTTTTCGATGGAAAGGTAGCCATACTTTACATCAGTAGTATGCCACTAGCAGACAGCATAGCTATACAGTATATCTGAGATGATTTCCTGGATTGTGGATTTTAAACACAAGTAAAACACACCCATTCAATAACCTCTTATCAGATAAGTCCCATATAAGATCTTTGGCCTTGGTCTAACATAGCTCCACTGAATCTGATACCAAGTTTTGAAGGAGCATAGAATAAGGCATTCTGTGCTTTCTGAGTTAAAGACTCTATATTACTTATAGCACTTTTCTTACCTAATCAAGTTTTCTAAAGGTAGCACCAGATCATTTGCAACATCATAATCACTAAGCATTGCTTCTTAGGCTGAACACAGTCTGGCAAAAATCTCTTTGGAATATATTGAATCAGCTTAGCACATGCCATTTTAAGTTGGCACAATATTTGTCCTGTGGTCGCAGGTGTATTACATGCTTTTCTTCCATCTGTTCAGTCAACAAAACCAGGCCAACAGACAAAATATTGTTGGAAACTGCACCGTTTTTAAGAGTGCTAGCAAGATATTAACTGACTGCTAGAAATTAATAATAAATGATTAGAAACAGAATTAATGATTTAATAAATTATTTACATTGGTGTTTTTCTCCTAAGGTCAGCTTTATGTGAAATGTTTTTCTCTTTTTACAGACAATATATTGTGTTGTATTACACTGTATATTAAGTTTCTGTTGCAATATTTATAGAAATATTTGTTCAAATGTGTAGGATATCTAAGCTAAATGGGGGGGGGGCATTGCTTTTTGAAATAAATGGTTTTTACTTAAAAATATTTCAAGAACCAAAATTAATGTTGCAAAAGAACATAGAGGCCAAGAACAGGTAAAAGTTCACGTTTCTCATGGAACTATAGTGAAATGAATACATTACATGTATAAGGTATGGTCTCTTTTAGAAATCACAGTTTCCTAATCAACTGCTTCTCTTTTGCAGTAGAGATGCCACAGTTCAGCAAAATGGCAGCCTAAAACCCAAGTGATAAGTAAGGAAATGTAAACCTGAAGGGGTTAGAGATGGATACCTTCCCTTCAAGCAGGTACGACATACTAGTAGTGTAAGGACCTCCAGTTTGAATCTGTTGGAAATCGCATTACAGGCCCGTCTTCCCCAAGTGATTATGGATGTAGAAAGTGTGAACATATAAATATAAAACTCCTATATACTAAGCCAGTTGCTGACATAAATAGTTAAAATAACAGGGAAGAAATATTGCTGTTTGTTCCCCTTAATTATTTTTCTTGAGAGTAGACATTTTCCTCCCCTCTCCTTTCTGCTCTGTACAAGAAGAAAAAGATGCCTGACTGCTATTGGTCAAGCAGTGTGCTGACCTTTTGGCCGCCTAAATTAAGTTGGAATGCAGGAGATTACAGAGGGAAAGCTTACTTGTGCACAGGTGTTAAGTAGTCAGTAGGGCAAAAATAATTGGGGGAGGGTAACTTTTCATATAAAACTGGCCAGTACACATCACACATACATTTTCTGGTGCAGGAGTTTCAGTGCTGCCTTCTCAATCATTCTGCGTCACATGAAACAACTACTGAGGAGAGATGCTTCTCACTAAGGTATTGTACTGCATATGTAAAGATGTAATCTGACTATAGTTCCCCTTTAATTGAGCAGCGTTATGTTGCTTATAATAAAAGTGTTGAGCAAGTACGTAACTGCTCCCTGTTTTCTTTGTTAGATGTTGTTTTTTCGTCAGTGTTTGGTTTATAACATCTAATGTTACTCTTATGCTCATTCAATCCATTCTTTTTTATTATCAAGTTGTACACACAGATATCCTAAATAATTTTTTTGAAGTATGCACATGGCATAATAACAGTTATAATTGACTGTTAAGTTGAATTGTAATATTTTTCACACATGAATATAGACTTTAAGGTTTGACAGATTTTATTTTTAACTGTGTATTGTACACTTTTATGTACCACTACTGTAATTTTATTCACTGGTACACTTGAATTAAGCACTTTATATGGACTTTAATTTGATATGGACTTTAATCTCATTCACAGGTCACAGTGTTATTGTTTAATTGATGGTAGGGGTTTGTAACCTCAATAAATAGAAGAAGAAGCGCACTTGTATCACTATTCCCTTAACAAAGGGAGGCATAGTATCTCTAAAATGTTGTCTCTGCGCTCCATGAGAGTTGTGTGCAGTCTTAAATCTTTTTTAAAGTGGAATTGTGTGCAACCTTGGCATATATAAGACTAGCACCACAGCATCATTTTTTTGAATTTTGAAGAGTGCCCACTGGAAGTTTTTTTTTTTTTTTGCTTCATGCATATAATCTGCATCTGGTAGCTGATCTGTTTTAGTCAATGTTTGACGGCTCTACACTTAAAGGTGAAACTTATTAATTTCGGAATAGCTCGTCTTCACTTTTCCGAGTTTAATAACTGGCCAAACACCCAAAAGTTTCTTGCAGTAAGTATCGCGAGATTTGTTTCGATCGATACTTACTGAGACAAACTTTTTCTATTGAATATTTCCATGGAAAGGTCAGCCATACTTTGCATTAATGTAGTATAACCAGAGACAGCTCTGGCCCTATCTGCACCCTAGG
>WMED01007413.1:0-11655 GCA_019650415.1 Pipa parva
AAAAAAAAAAAAAAAAAAAAAAAAAATTTCTGTGTTTTTAATTTTCGCTGTGTTTTTTTTGCATGTATTGGGCAAAGGACATGAAGCTTTTCCAACATTCCAAAAAAAAAACTCATGTAACAAAAAAGCACCTAGGAAATTCACTGAAAATAAAGTTTTTTCCCGAATTTCAGTTGGTTTCTGAGATGCATTCAAAAAAACTTTTTTTTCAGCGCTCTACCTAAATACGCTGCGCATTATACGCCAGTGTGAACACTTTGTTCTCAGCATATTTTCGCCGGAGGGTTTTTTTTAAATATGCTGCGCATAATACGCTAGTGTGAATCTAGCCTAAATGGTCTGCTGGTTCCAAGGGTCCATTAGTCCAATACAAATCAGGAGATCTATATCTCAAGGTCTGAACTGACAAATAATGAAAAGTTAATGGAAGCAAAACAAAATCAAAAAATTCAAACACCACATTATACCCACTATATAATATCACAGAGTATGGATATTTACAAAATAACAAAATTAGTTTCAAGGTGAACAACTTCTTTAATAAGATAAATGTAACCATTTATACAGGAGAATTTGTCAATGGGGAAATGTTTACTGAGGTCTAGTAAAAAATACCAGCAATTAAAGAGTAGCTACAAGTCATCTTCTTATTGGTTGTTAGGGGTTATTAGATCTCTGTAAGCAACTGCCCCTGATGAATTTCCAAGATAGACTTTTGTGGTGGATTTTAACAGGTCTTTTCTCCCAGTCCAGCACAACAAGTCTGTTCATCCACAGCTAAGTGAAGCTTATACTGCAGCTAATATTGTTATTGTGTAATATTACTTTTGGTCAGCATCTACAATTGTTCTACTAGCAGCATTCCCATCAGTCTGTTTTAAGACTCTTCATTTTTATAACAAACTGGAGAGGGGTAGCCATCATTCCCTGCTAATAACGGGGAAAATGAACGTCCATTTTGCTGTAGTATATACCGTATTTGCCGGCGTATAAGACGACTGGGCGTATAAGACGACCCATAACTTTTCAGTTAAAATATAGAGTTTGGGATATACTCGCCGTATAAGACTACCCCTCTTCCAATGCAAATCCTGCTTGGATTGGTCAGCCCTCCCTTCCTGCCCAGCCCTCCCTGTCTCCAAGATTATCAGAGCACCATCACACTGTGCTGCCCCTAACAAGCCCTACCCTAGGAGGGGGGCGCTATGTTAGTGCTCACCCCCCTCCTTTTCTCTCTCCTTACCTAGCTCCTCTGTTGCCCAGCTGTCTGTGCTGAGTGCTATAGTGTTTCCTCTCCCCAGCAATGATTAAACTTCCTGTCGCTCACAGGAAGTTACATCAATGCTGGGGGAGAAATGCTGTAGTGCTCAGCACAGACAGCCGGGCACCGGAGGAGCTAGGTAAGGAAAGAAAAAAGAGATACCGGCGTATAAGACGACCCCCAACTTTTGAGATGATTTTCAGGGGTTAAAAAGTAGTCTTATACGCCAGCAAATACAGTAAATCATTTTAAGCCATTCCCTCAGTCAGATGCAGTTTTCTTGGTTTCATTTTCGCTAAGTGCTGCTTTTACTGAAGAGGCAAGAAGCAAAGACACAAACAATAACAAAGCTGCCAACATCTTATCATTGTTATAGCAACTTCATTATTTCCACAAAAAAAAAAAAAACTACTATTTTTCAGGTTTTAACTTGTTTACTCTTTAATAAATACCCTCTAGTATATTATTACTCTAACTGAAAATTCTGCAACTTCCTACTGTTCTGTGGGTGTTTTGGGTCAGTGCTACATTAAGCATAATGAATGCATTAAGCACCATAAGTAGCATCTTCAGAATTAATCACTTAAGTGGGCTCTAAATTTAAAAGTTTATACTTGATTTTGGATACAACAGTGCCTGAATGACAATCTAAAGCAGGTTGTGGTTCTTCTTCTGTACAAAACACTCACCTCAGTTTCTGAACTGACACTTCGAGTTGTGACTCCAACAGTGTAAATTCCTCCAGCGGAATCCTCATGAATTCTGATGTTAGATTTTTTATTTCTTGCATCAATATCCCTCGTGGTATCAAATAAATCAAGTACTTCTTCATTGTACAACTAAAAAATATTGCATAACAATTACACAGATTAATACTGAATAGCAACATAATCAAGGGCAACAAACAGATACAAGTAGTGAGTGACATGACAACAAAGGACTAGACTGTTCTTGCACACAACTAAAACCGTTATTGACTAGATACTAAATTGAGAACTTTTAGAGGGGAATTCAGGATAGTCCGAAGTGAGGCGAACACTCCGCACCTCGCTTTGGACTATCCCGAATTCCCCCCTTAGTGTTAGACCATTGCATTTGTGATCAGATTCATCATTACAGCATACCTTGCAGTGGCACTGCTATAGAATCGGGCTGTAAACCAGGCACAGGAATCCTGTGTACGGTGCAGTAAGGTTTCCTGGTCAGAACCTCTGCAAGCTGGAGCATGGTATACCTTATCATTACAGAACAGTAACGCTGTTTCAAACTCACTATCTCAATACCTATAGTATCCTGAAATATTAATTCACCCAAACACATATTATCTATTTCTTCTATTCTTTCCCTGTAATTTAACGTACAGAAATTGAATTTTTATACCGAATTATCCATGTGTAACTCATTGTGGTGTTCAGGCATTTTTATTGTGTAACAATATATGATCACAGGTGCATACGTTAGGTTTTATGTCAATGATTAACTGGACAAGTCCAGCAACAAAAATGTCAGTTGGATTGAGGTAGCTACTCCAGGTTGTTAACAATGATGTTAGCTTCATGGCTGATTTTTAGGTAATAAAATAAATATTTTACCTAACTGTAATTCTATGGCAGAGTACAGCAAGTTTTATTTCAGGATTTTATTAAAATGACTTGCCCTCTAACATCACAAACTGACCCTACTACCACCAGCATTCCGTACAAGTACCAGTACATTTGGTGGGGTGCAGTGTTTGGCTTATGCCCAACATGATTTGATGGGTTTTTTTTTAGTCATTGAAAATAAATTAAGTTCTCATTAAAGTGCACCTGTCAACTCAAAACCCAATTACGGAATTATGTTCATCTACTGAAATAAAAGTTTTTTTAAATATATATGTATTTTTTTTAAAACGTACCTTTATATATCATTTCTCCCTGTCATTTTCCCTGTCAGCCCATCTATTTTTCAGTTCTTGAGTTAGGAGCAGTTAAGAGGAGGAGTAATGTCAAGGACTGACAAGCTACTTCCTCCTGCGATAGTCTCAAGCGCATTCATGTGAACGCGCTCTTCTTTATAAAGTAAACCCCAGCTAGCAGGGGTTCCTGGGACCCCCACATCTCCCTTTGATCCCCCCAGTATCAGCCCCTATCAAGCGCTCTTTAAATCATTAACCGGGATGTAAGCAGTTATGATTTAAAACCCAATTATTTCCATAGTGCTACTGTAATATTAGCGCTATGGAAATAATTAGTTTACACTAAACTCCAGCTATCAGGGGTCCCTAGGACCCCCAACACCATCAGCACCCCATCCAGCACTATTTAAATCATTAGCCGGCATGTAAGAGGTTATGATTTAAAACCCAATTATTTACTCAATAATTACTATAACCTACATAAACCACAGCTAAAAAGGGTCCCCAGGACCCCCACACCTCCCCCCAGTATCACCCCTCACTCAGGGCTAGGTTAAGTGAGGGGTGATACTGGGGGGGAGGTGTGGGGGTCTCTGCCTCTCTGTGTACTTGTTGGATAGGGGGGCCTATAGAAACAAAAACAAGAGACCCCCTATCGCCACCACTCCCTCCAACCATTTTGAGGGGGTGGAGGGATCGCCACCTGGAGGGGGTCAATCGCTGACCCCCACCCATGGCTAGCAACCCCATCAGCGCTATGGGGATAGGGACCCTAACCTAATTATGTCCCTACCCAAGTCCCTCACCCCCAACCTAACACCATGGGGTGAGGGACTGTGGTGGACCTGCACCCCTAACTAGTGAGGTGCCGGCACCTTACACCTGCTGAGAAAAAAAACACAAACTACAAACCAAATAAAAATAAAACTATCAATATAATCAAAAACCAAACAAACAATCCACAAAACTAACAATCTACAAAATCACAAACTAACAGTGAACACAGAAACTAACAATCTACGGGCGCACTATAAATAAAAGAATCTTATTCCATATCACCTTTTAGACTCTTGCATAAGTATTTGCAAACAAAAATGTAAATTAAAAGTCATTTTTTATCTTCAAGACGCAGGAGTGCATTGCAACCTCTGTTCTGTTATCTAGTATATATTAATATACAGTGGCAGGACAGGATTTAATGGTGCCCTAGCAACATTGCCAAAATATACCCCATCCCCTTCACCAGCAGTGCCCGATAAAGTGCAGCATTATCTCCCCCATATAGTGCCCCACAGCAGGTGCAAGGCAGTGTGAAGCTCTGCAATTTTTAAGTTCCTTTCTCAATACCTTTCCTAACCTTCGCAACCCCCTTTTATCATACTGTGCTGGCTCCACAACACTACTTTCCCCCATAGCATGCTGCCCTCACAATACAAACCCTAGGTGGCTGCCTCTTACCCCTTGGCCTGGCCCTGTTAATTTATATGCGCACACACATTTTTTTTATACATCTACACACACACACCTATACTGTAATGCTGACTGATGTACAAACCCAGAAACAAAATCTTCTTTTATCAGTTTATTAGTGAATCCAGAAATAGAAGTCATTACCTCTAAAAACTGTGCATTAACTTTAAAATCAGGTGGTGGGAGGCCTTTCTCCAATGCAATTTCTTTCTTTTCCTCAATACATTTAAAAAGATGTCGCACAGCACGTGGGATGATACCTTGCTCTTCCTCCAATATATTCACGTCAAACCCTGTTCCCATTGTATATGTTTTGCCAGCACCTGTCTGTAAGAAGGGGAAAAAAATCAAAATTTATTACTCAATGCATTAATCCTTTTGTGAGAAATGCACCTTCTCTATGAAATAATAATTTCAAGTGAAACAGACACCTGTGGGGATTTTAGAGTTACCAGTCTAAGTTGTGTTTTTAGCATTTTTGAAAGTGTGAACCAACAAACAAATATACTTGACTTTTGTCATGAAGGATTTTAGCAGACAGCTTTTCAATCTGTCATAGGGTTGGGTCTTCTACTCTTTGTATTTTCCTATGGAAAAGGAATCTTAAAAGACTAGAAAAAGTAGTCTGCACACTTTTCTCAATTAAAAAACAATGAGTTGTACAGGGATGTATAAATAAACAGTACCCAGAGTTCCCAGAGCAACTGGTCACTATATTCTGAAATTTAGTAATTTAGAGTTCTTAGAGCTCATGACCTGATCTTTTCACACATTTAAAAATAACAAGAGTTAAAGAGAAGGAAAGGATAAAAGGGTGAACTTGTCAGCATATAAGCACCAATAAACAAAGCATTGGATATCACCAGAATAGTGCAGTTCAAATTATCGAATTCAAGCCAATACAAAAATCACAATGTAGTTTTTGTACATACTGCAGAGTTGTTTATTATTGTACCTTTATTACCACAGACCAGTGAAAGTGTGCCTCTAATTTACAACCAACCATGCAACATGTGTATACAGTAAGTATCTAAATTAAAGGCAATATTTTGGCAATACCAATGGTGCGTACATGGCCACATCTGAAAAGACATGGAATAGACATTTTATAAGACTATCTAATATTAAAGGTAGCAGAAAAGCTCAACACTGAACTCAAATCACTTCAGATAGTTATGGTGCACCTGTCACCTCAAAACTAATACTAATTTAGGTTGTACTAATGAAATAAATGTTTTTGCAAATATATATGGAGCTTTAAACAGCATTTCTCTCTGTCATCTTCCCTGTCAGCCTGCCTTTTCTTTCCAGAGTGTTGGGTGGGCAGGGCTAAATGATTGACATAACTTCTACAACCAGATCCCTTAATCAGGATCTAGAAGGGATCTGATTGAAGGAGCTAGAACAGCGGTTCTCAATCTTTTGATGCCAGCAACCCCCAGCGCTGATGTCGCCACGCCCCGCATGATGACGTTTCAGCCAAACGTCATCACGTACGCGCGTCACGTGGTGACATTCGGCCGAAACGTCATCACGTCACGTGGTGATGTTTCCCCGTCAACGTCACCCCACAGGAACCCTTATAAGAAAGGTTCCTACGGGCACTTCCGGGTGTCGGAGCGGTTCTCGACTCCCATGTGACGGCCTCGCCGGGGTCGCGACCCACAGGTTGACAACCACTGAGCTAGAATGTCAACATTTAGCCCCGCCCACCTGATCCAGGGAAGATTACAGAGAGAAAATGCTGTTTAAAGGATTTTTATTTTTTTTTTAATACTAATATATTTACAAAACATGTATTTCATTGTGCACTTTAAAATAAATCCTGCAGGGATGTATTCCATTAATACTAACCTAAATGACAGGTATTTGAATATTGTTCTTAGTGAAAAGGATGATCTACTCAAATTTATCTAAACCAGAAACATTATGGGGCTCTCACCTATGGTGTTCCTTTAAAATTGCACACCTATAAAGTAAACATTTTTTGTATGCATCATGATCATAAGTGGGAACTTCTCACCCAAAGATTTCAGAAATAAACTACTCTGGCAGGGTGTACTCGGGTCACAACAGCTTGTCACAACAGATTCAGCTCTGTTGCAGTGTTTATGCACCCCACCCTCACCAAGCAAGATAAGTTTATTTCTGAATATAGACACGTTCTATATACATTCTAGTATCTGAGGAGTATATGTAGTGAAGTAAAGTAAAAAGGGATACATGTATTTAATGGGGGAGGGAATACGAATTACATATACACATTTATACACACACAAGGGAAAATAGGAAAGCTCAAATCTTCCAAGACGTCCAAAAAGGAATAGAAGAGAATTCAAATTGTAAAAATAAAAACTGAAATCAGACATTGTTTTCTTCTAATATCAGTGCATATGTAAATGTTACTTACTTGTCCATACGCAAAAACTGTTGCATTGTATCCTTCAAAACAACCTTCAATGAGTTTTTCAGTGCACTGCATATAGATCTCCTCCTGTCTTGAATCAATATCAAAGACATGATCGAAAGTAAAAGCCTTATCTTTTCCTAGAACTACTTGCGGCTCCCCAGGTGTAACAGATGTGCAGATATGGCAACCTTCAATTTTCTCTTTGGCCAGCTGTGGTCTAATTCTAAAAGCAAACAAAATACATTCTGATTAGAATAAAATATTTGCTTAAAATGCAGATACTGTCTAATTAAGGAAGGCATAGCCAGTCATTTCAAATGGTCAATTCTACCACGCGCATGAATGAGATTGACCATCTACTTACATCAAACAATTAGATCTAACACTAAGGGGGAGTTTTCTAAAAGTCAAATAAGCCTTTAACTGGTTTATCTCTAACGAATTAAAGCTAAAATATCAATATCGTCAAATATCTGTTCATAAACAGAATAGGACTCCAATGAAAGCAGTGCAAAATGTGGCGGTTTTAGGTCCGTGAAATCAAAAAATGCAGTGAATAAAAAAAAAAAAATAAAAAAATAAAAGATAATGGCAATGTGCCAAAAATGGATGAAACGGGTAAATGATCTTTAAAAATATCCCCATAAGAGTACAAAAAGAGCTGCAGCATGCAGACAATTAAATCCCTCTTAGATTGTAAGCTCTTGCATCTCCGTTCATATTGCTTCTTTATACCATAGAAACTGTGTACATGGCCAAAAAAGACACAAGTCTATCTAACTTTGAGACTATTATCCTGAAATTTTGATCCAGCGGGGGGTTAATAAACATGAGGCAAAAAGTAATTGCCCAGTGTAAATATTACTGGACTCAACGATCCATTAATATAGTACCCATGACTTGCAAAATTCCAACACTTAAGAGGGCACATTCAAGACCCTTTTGAACTTTCTTATTGCAACAAACATGTTATGACAGAGTTTGTAAATTATGTATTGTGTTATTTTGTATGTAAATACAAAAGATGTTGGAACTTTATAAATGAAAAATACAAAATCAAATGTACACATGAACAGCAAGTTATTCTGCCTCACAAGAAATCTTTACAGACAATTTTATTTCAGTAGTTGTAATATAATACAATATTTTAAATAACATTCTTCTAAACACTAGTAAACTTTATGGCAGTTTTTAAGCATTAATATTACATTTATGGGGTTATTCACTAAGGTGCGAATTCGACAATTTTTTTTTTAATGTTACAGTTGCGCCAATTTTCCCATAATAAAGTTGCGACTGCGACAATATTTTCATTATAAAGACATGACTGCGACAGTAGCAGTCTATTGCGACTGTCTTTATCTGGCGAATTCGCACCTATATTCAGACTTTAGTTAATAACCCCCTTAATCTTTAACATTTTTATTAAAGTCTGTTGCTAGCACCATCGATAGATCAGTACTATATAAATAAATTACGTAAAAACTTCCAAACATATGCTTGACTGTTCCAAAATAGCCACAGGTATTTGGCCTGGTACACAGCCCCAAGTGTTAGCAACACAACGCAAGAACTTGTTCATGAAAAATATACTTGCTCAACTCTGCATAAAAGGAGCACAAAGTTTTCTTTCACAGCAAATCTCTGGGAAAAGTTAAAATAGGTTCCAAGTAATCGCTGCAATTCTTACTGCAAATGTAAAAAGAATGGCTGTGCATAACAAACGCCTAGGGCATTTACACCATAATTTAGGTCTTATTTCTTTTACAAAAGACAAGTATGTCAGCTTGTCATGACAATCAAAACTAAGAAGCATGTTTAAGAGAAATATCACATATTTTCAGTATTTTCATAACTCAGACCTACTTTGACATTACATTTAAAGATGGCAATACAAGGAACAGATGTGATTTCCTACTTTGATGCTAAAGACCAAAGCAGCAGATGATCACTCTATGTGTGATGCCAAATCAATTGTCTGTAATGATAAAGATTAGTCTCATGCTAAAATAGCATTTGCCAACATGTTCAATAAACATATATCTGCAAATTACAGCATTGGTGGACACTGGTCCAGAGAACACAAGTGATTAGATTTATGAATAATGGAACTAATGACCATTGCATGCTCATATAATATGGATGATTAATTTTTCATTTGTCAGATTCAAAGGAGATGTCTGTGACTGGCCAGCTTCAAAAGTACTAAACCATGGACAACATGCCTTCGGGTTGTGTAGAGCTCACTAGGCATGTTTAAAATAAGCAGTGTCGCACTGCTGTGACTTGTACTACTGAGGTACAGCCAGGGCTGTGGAGTCGGAGTTGGGGCCCATTTTGGTGGAGTCGGAGTCGTTATAAAATGGACCGACTCAGACTCCCAAAATATATAATAAATTGGTAGAGTTAGTTCATTGCAGTATATGCTGAATATATTTTCATAAGAATTTGGGAAAATAATGAAATGTCCTGTAAAGGTCTGTTCTATTCCTTATATAAGGATCTAGGCTCTTAATTGAAATGAAAGTGAGCTGCACTTTATGTACACGCTCAGTAGTGAAGCTCCTTGGTACAGATTAGAGGAAAAGGCACTGGAAGGAATGGCTGCACTCATCATAGATCTGCTAGAGAAAACAGGATTAAAGAAGTTTGCTCACTACAAAAATTAGCTTTCAACATAAAGGGACTGATAAAAGACAACATTTGTAACCTCAACCCCATGGAATGATGGGATGATAAAAAGCTTAAATTAAGTTATCTCTTAAACATCCAGCATGTATGAGTGAGTCGAAGTCGGAGTTATGGGAAATTGAAGAGTCGGAGTCAGGGCTTTGGCTTACCGACTCCACAGCCCTGGGTACAGAAGACAACCTCCTTATATTAGAAGCTACTTTCATTTTCGTTTTTGCTACTCCACCACTTATATCCAACAGGTTATAAACACTAAACAGCTATATGCATGTACTGCACACAACTCCAGACAAATAAATAATCATAAGGTAGGCAACTTTAAAAATATATATATATCTAGATAATTATACATCAAAAACAAAAGAATAGCTTATGACTTTACATTCAAAGTGAATTAGCAATTAATTACTAAGAGAAGTTTACCAAAATGTTGTCAAGGAGCCAAACTCTCTGTGAGAAGGGTATACTTTTGGGACTTGGGACATGGCAGCAAGCATTTCATAAAGTTTGTCACAGTAATGGCAAAAATTACATACACAGGGTACACTTAATATGCACTTCCACATGTTTTCCCATGATTGTATCAATTATAAGAGTACTCTATCAGGGGAATTAATCAACCGGGAAAACTTTACGGAGGATTAGTAAACCATAAATTTGGGTTTATGGCCACACCTGTGTAACATGCTGCAATTAAAATACAAAAATGCTGCATGAGCCATTTTAGTATTTTAAACCACTGCATGTACCACAAGTGATGCCATACACTTTATATCACTAATAGTGCTTCTGTGTCAGTGTTATTAATGTAGTACATCAGTTTATTACTTACGCTGACATGGAAACACTATTATTACACTGAGCTGCACTGCACAACTCAGCATCAGACACTATTCAAACAGCAATGTATTTTCATGACTCGTGTGTATATTTGACTAAACTTGCACTACATGAGCACTTTTCCCATGTGAAAAATGTTCAGAGCGGCATGACCTAGAACTATTCATGCATATATATATATATATATACACACATCCTGTCCTTTGCTAAAAAAATAAACAATGTATACTCCATGAAAATAAAAATGTACTAAATTTGAGAGGAATACAAATCCTCATCTTTTATAGAGCAACTCTTTTCAGTGCACGTTCCTTCTTTTGAAAAGTATTTAGTAACTCAAGACTATAGATGCAATGTGACCTTGCAGAACACTAATCAGTATCTTATTAATACATTATAGTGTTTGTTCAGCTTAAATATCCTGCAGCCTATTTACTTTACCCTTACCTTTTAAATTAACTCCCAAACTTCTTATAGCTTGTAAGCACTTATGCGTAGGACCTTCATTTGAAGAGTTTGTTCGTTTTGGTAAGTTGTTTCTCTCTAGTACAGTGGTTTTCAAACCACTTCTCTAACCATAAAGACTTGTTTTTGAATACTAACCCTGCCAAATAGAATTTAAAGGAACAGTATGGCCAAAAAAAAAAAAAAAACAAATTTATGTACATTTTATTATCAATAAAAAAAAACAAAAAAAAAAAAAAAAAAACAAACTTACCTGTAAAGAAGTGCTGTACAGCACTTCAGTGTTGTAGACTCAATCTTCATTCTCTGCCGGCGACTCTACAGCATCCAGAGTCTCCATTTTCCCTCTAAGATGCACAGTCCTCTCCAGCTGCTCTAATAATGAAGCCCCCCACTGGCATATTCTAAGTCACATGGGAAAGCGTACACGTTATCACGCGTCCTCCCTGGATGACATGCACGCTCTCCCATGTGACATAGGAAATGCCATGCTGGGCTTCATTATCAGTCTGGCTGGAGAGGACTGCGCATATTAGAGGGGATCTGGAGACTCTGGACGCCGTAGAGTCGCCGGCAGAGAATGAAGATTGAGTCTACAACACGGAAGTGCTGTACAGCACT
>WMED01007414.1:7290-17658 GCA_019650415.1 Pipa parva
GTGTTTACTAAGGTCATTTCAACCAATTCAGTTTTATTGACAATTCTCGTCATTTTTCACCACTTTACCAACATTTTTTTTTTTGGGGCACATTTTCGGTTTCCTTAATTAATTAATTTAAGGTATGTTGAATAAAATGTATCAATATTGATAAATATCAATGTGTTAATGCTGCTACAGTGTACATTGCTGTTAATGGAGCCCTTTTCTGATATCGATATCGTCGATCTTTCAGACGGGGACTTTTTTTTAGTGCACCATCTCCATAGGTAATAATGGGTCAACACCCTCAACCAGGCAATCACTTTTCATGGGAAAAAAAGATAGAAAGGGCTTAATAAATATTAATATTGGCAATATCGATATATTTGACCTAATTATCAATATCGTCAATATCGATCTGAGTTTTTTGAGTTTTGTAAAAGTCCCCCGTAATATTGGATTCACAGTATCATTGTGTTTTAGATCTCACTTTGCCACAATGACCCCTAAATGACCCCTAGATGTCTCTAGATGACCACTAGATGTCCCCTAGATGACCACTAGATGTCCCCTAGATGACCACTAGATATCCCTATTCTCTGAAACTAGTCTAAAATATTTGTTGAAAACTATACAATCTATAACTATACTATCTGTGTAGAGAAAATACACCAATTGGAGGTGTATTTATAAAAATCGTAAACGTTTTATCCTGATATTTTGATATCGATATACCTTTAATCAGGTTGAAAATATCAACCGATATGTATTAAGCCCCCTTCTGACCATTTCTATAGATGAAAAGCCTTTTCATGGTTGAGGGAAAGGAGAACCTGTTATTCCCTATGGAGATAGTTTAGAGCATCATTAAAATTATCAGTGATATCAATGGAGAAGGAGCTGTATTAAAAGTAAAGTGTAGTGGGATTAACTCATCCATATTTATCCATATCAATCTTTTATAGTATCGATACATGTTATTTTATTACTAAATAATATGAGCGAAATCAAAAATGCAGAGAAAAGAAAAAAGTTACCTTTATAAATCCCCCCTCCAGACTGCATTAGTTCAGATTAGCTCGGGTTCAGATTAGCTCGGGTTCAGATTAGTTTGGGATCAAATTAGTTCAGGGTCAGATTAATTCAGATTCAGATTAGTTCAGGGGTCAGATTAGTTCAGGGGTCAGATTAGCTTGGGGTCAGATTAGTTCAAGAGTCAGATTAGTTTGGGATCAGATTAGCTCAGGGTCAGATTAGTTTGGGTTCATGATTAGTTCTTGTTCTTGATTAGCTCAGGGTCAGATTAGCTCGGAATCAGATTAGTTTGGGGTCAGATTAGTTTGGGTTCAGATTAGCTCAGGGTCATATTAGTTTGGGTTTAGATTAGTTCAGATTTTTCAGACCTGTAGATCATGTTTTTAAAGTCTATGTGGAGTCACGGTATCATCTAACAAATGAACCAAGTGTAGAACCAGATCTTTATAAGTAACGATATGTATTAATAACCGAATGCCCAGTATAACAATCACATTGTGTATGTGAACTGTCTCTAATAATTAATGAAGGAACTTTATGTTTACAGGCTTAATACACTAGTTTTATATCATTTCAGTTGGTACATCATAAAGGATAATTTAATGAACATACAGATGGATATAACTTTTTCTACTTTTCCCCAGGAGACTACTTCCATGTCACCTTCCTGTTTTGTGAGTTTTTTTATTTTTTCCTTTGCTGAGTCAATCCATTTGCCATGATTAATGCTACCTTTGTATTCCTGGAAAGCATAAAAGGAAACTAATCTAGACAGAGAACATGCAGTAAGGCTCACAATGAATCATTTCCGCCGCTTGCAGACCAAGGGGGATTTGCTTTGTGAGTTTTAATGCCTTTGTTATAATTCAGAAGGTAGTGTATTAATAGTGAAATCTAGAAGTGACTCTGTGCTTAAAAGTGTTTGACTGACATATTTCCCCCTTGGAGAATATTATGGAATTTGTTAGTGTCATAGTTGGGGAGCAGAGACCTTTCTGTAATAGCTGATAGAGACTGCATGCCTACAATATAATAGATGCCGCAACACTAGTACTGTCTTATTGTACTTCATATTGATTAAGGATTTTATTCAGCTAATGAATCATAATGCATCACAGCGTGCCCTAGGCCCATGAACCCTTGGGGATGGGATGGGGGTGTGTGTTTGGGGGTAGTCCACACTCTCTCTCCTGCACTTTCAGACCATGTCACTTCCGGTGAGCTGGTCACAGGACACAGGCCAGCACCCCCCCCCCCCCCCCCCCCCCCCCCCCCCCCCCAGCGCCCTAGGTGATTGCTAGTCCTAGGCCCAGCCCTGATGCATTATATACTAACAGGGTTTCAGGTTGCAGTGTAATTGTATAGCTTGCTTTCAACACTACAACCCTGCATATTGGGAGTTTAAATTTGCATATGTACACAATACATATATTGCATATATTAAAAGAAGTTGATACATTTTGAGCAGTCTCTGCATTTTGTGCACATCACAATGTACTTTTCCACCACTAGGGGTGCTACTGTGTTGACATCTGTATTAAATGCATTTTCCAAAGTATGCAATATGATGTGATACTAGAGCAGCGGTTCTCAACCTAGCTGAGACTGCGATCCCTTGCGATGACGTCACATGCTGACGTTTGGACCCGATGTCATCG
The DNA here is from genome assembly GCA_019650415.1 of Pipa parva. Lineage (NCBI taxonomy): Eukaryota > Metazoa > Chordata > Amphibia > Anura > Pipidae > Pipa > Pipa parva. The sequence goes on from WMED01007414.1 coordinate 9,966, forward strand.
CGTCGCATGTCACTTGATGACGTTTGGGCCCAACGTCACCACACAGGAACCCATATATATAAAGGGACCTGCGCTCACTACCGGATTCACAGCGTATTCACGACCCCTGTAAGAGCGTCGTTTGACCCCCAAAGGGGTCGCGACCCACAGGATGAGCACCGCTGTACCAGAGTTTATAAGGGCAGGAGGGCCTTTAAGTTTTTAAAATCATTTTGAGAAGAATGTGAATTCTGGCAAATACAGCAGTGATATTTTATAAACAAGCGGTTAAGGTTATTGGCGCTTCTAGTGCTTGTGCGCACTGTGCATTTATTGTGTGCATTTGATGCATGTTTAGAGCGCATTATAAACACATTTAAACACATACGGAAGTCGTTATAATGTAGACATCTGTACTGTGCACATCCGTGTAATATTATACGTTTGTCAATTAGTTTTTTTACATTCATTTTTTCAGATGCTTCATGAACAAGTTTTCCTCAGTTGACGCGTGTATTAAATGTAATAGGATTATCTAACAATGATTACAGAATGCTTGAGAGCTCTTGGCACAGTGAGTTTATAGGAGTCTTTATGAGTTTATGTACATTGTACCCTCAGCAAAATTGTACGCTCTTCCCTTGCAGCCTCCATAGCTAAAACCTGGAATCTCAAATTTCAAACACTTCTTAAATTTACAAGAAATGTTCTTTGACCATAATATAACATGCTGCTGTCCTTTACTGTTTATTTAGGGTATGAAATTGTTTAAGAAAAGAAAGAAAAAAACATTGTTTATATATGGAAATATTTGCCCTGGTTATGAGCCAACATTCCAAATAAAATCTTATGAACTTAGCCATTACCCATAGGTCCATGCTCCCTGAGGATGTCCATATTCCTGGGATCCATGAAACTTGTAGCACAAATAGTCAAGCTGTGTACAAGACTATGCAGAATTCATGCATTCAATATGTCCCCCCAGGCAGCTAGCAATGTGGGAAAAATACTAAATAAACAAAGATGCAATTATATTCATGAAGGGTTATTAGTTTAGTTTTGATGGAGTGAATGTGCTTATATGAGAATCCATTTATTAATGGCAATGCATGAAGACACAGAGCATATGGCGGTAGCAGAAGTACTCCACATTGACTGTATAAAATGAATGCACTGTCATTTTGTTTAGCCTGTGACTCACCAATTCATAACCAGGGAGCAATAGTGGATATTGTAGGACTCTGTAATGAAAAGAGTTCTTTCTCGGCATCAGGCTTGTAATTAAACTGTGCTCAAATATAAAACAAAATTAATTTTATTCCATCCCATTATGGTTGGCGAATGTTTGTTGGCATGAGATCCTTCTGAACCTGATTGAGGGGGGAATTAAGGATAGTCCGAAGTGAGGTGCGGAGTGTTCACCTCACTTTGGACTGACTGATCTGCGCTCGCTGATGTCCTGCACGCAGACATCAGCGAGCACTTTAAAGGGATTCCAGTCTCGGCGAGGCGACTCTTTTGCTTTCGCTGAGACTGGAATCCCTTTAATGTGATCACTGATGTCCGTGTGCAGGACATCAGCGAGCGCAGATCAGTCAGTCCGAAGTGAGGCGAACACTCCGCACCTCACTTCGGACTATGCTGAATTACCCCCTGAATCTGTGATACTACCAATATTTATATACTGCGTATTTTAGGAAAGCACATCCTGAAAATACACCAGCAAATTCAGGCCAGTGTATATTCTAGAGGTATTTCCTACTGTACTTACCCCACTCAGGGGATTATTCACTAAGGAGCGATTTCAACTGTCGAATTCTCAAACAGCGGATTCCCATAGCAAATCCACGACAAAACAATTTTTTAAAGTTAAGATTGCGACAATTTTCCCATAATAAAGTCGCGACTGCGACAATGTTCTCATTACAAAGACGCGACTGCAACAGTAGTAGCCTATTGTGACTGTCTTTACCTGGCGAATTCGCACCTATACCTATAAGCAACAATTCGCACTTTAGTAAAAAACCCCCTCAGTGTGAACGCTCCCTCTGCGTTCACAGCTCCTCCTATCTGGCCGCATTTTGTACGCGGCATGTATACGCCGGCAAAAATGCAATGGTCAGCATTCCATATGCAGTATATGTGCGTCCTACGCTAGTGTTGCCAGAACAAGGTAAGCCCATAGGTTTACACTGCAAATGCTTTTTATTCACACGCGAGTAGGTGTGTGACCTGCAATTATTCTCTTTCCTCCCTATTCTTCTTCATATTTTTGTGATAGGAATTTATAATATTCACACAGAGGCAATATTATGGAAGTGTGTAAAAACAGTTAATGTTTGGTAAAAAAAATAACATGATATATCCTTATACTGTATAATTATTTTTCACTCTGTGACATCACTGGGAAAAAGTGATATAGATAATGTTCCTATATATATATATACAGTATAAATACTGTGTGTGCATATATATATATATATATATATATATATATATATATATATATACACACTGTATATATAATCTTCTTATAACCCCTGTGGGAGTTCCATGACCATATATAATTCAATTCTAATTATAGAAAAGTCTATAATATGTATTAGAATACAAAAGAAAAAAAAAAGCAGCCTCCCTCTCCAACCAAGATCTCCCCCCGGGCAGATACAATATCTTCCACTCAGTGCAGATATCATATCTTTCTCTACCCTTCCCTAGCCTGGACATCATTTCTCTTCCCCCACAGGAACATTGTCTTTCAGTAAGTAATGTCCCTGCACGTTACTTATAATCTCGGTTACATTACAAATTCTACAGAAATTAATCAAAATGTCTATAATAATTTATATAGTTCTGATTTTATTTTTAAATCATCTCTAAATGTATAGCAACGTTTGCCTGCTTCTAGTGAATCCTGTGTTATACTAAGGAAATGTATGCCTGAGGTTTCTTATTAAAGCGCATTTCAACTGTAATACTGTGTATCATACATACAGTATGTTGCATACACTGTTATGATATGTGAATGTAAGAGGTTCTTAATACACTTTTATAAATGTCATTATATTCTAAACATATTTCTGCAGACTTGGTACTAGAAGAATGCATTGAACAAGGTTGCAGAACAAATAGCAAAGTCAGTAGTAATGTACTCTTCTTTCTCTACTTAAAAATTCAGGTGCCTCATTCATTTTCTGACTTTAAATAATATGGCATAGCTTGGAATTTTAATGTAGACAATACTATCTTACTTTGAATTAACTACATTACAAAGTTTAGTATCATCTGGAAAAATTGAGATTTGACTATGTAATCCCTCAGCAAGGTCATTTATAAATATGATGAAGAGAAGAGGGTCCAAAACTGACCCCTGGGGAACCCCACTATTAGCAGTAACCATGTACCATTTATAACCACCCTCTGTTTCCTACCACTGAGCCAGTTACTAACCCACTTACACACATTTTCCCCCAGTCCAAGCATCCTCCTTTAGGGGGTTATTCTCTAAAGTCAAAATTCGACTGTTGAATTCTCAAACAGTAGATTCCCATAGCAAATCTGCAACTGCGACAAATCTTTCAATGTAAAGTTGCAACTGCAACAATATTTCCATTAGTAAAGTTGCGATTGTGACAATATTCTCATTATAAAGATGCGACTGTGAAAGTTGCAGTCTATTGCGACTGTCTTTAGCTGATGAGTTCACACCTTTACACAACAACTTGGACTTTAGAGAATAACCTTCATATGTGTTTTCTTTTGAATGTTATTTGCATATTCTGCATACATGTTGTTATTTGCTGGTCCAATCCACATCACAATTAATTACTATGTTAAAGAATAAAAACATTCTGAATTATTCTGGATTTTAAACTGGGGATCCAGAATTTACTGGATCACTACGGCAAATGACACAACCAGAAGTACTAATCATAGTCTATACGACACAATATCCATGAAAAGGCAAAAGTTATTAAAAATAATAATAACGTGCATTTAATGCAGTGCTTTGACCACTAAAAATAGCGAGTTGTATTTCAACAAATGGTGAATTCACACTTTTACACAATTCGAACGTTAGAGAATAACCCCTTGAATGTACCAGCCTTTTATGTGGCCGGTATCAAATGCTTTGGAAAAATCAAGCTATATGACATCCAGTGACTCTCCCTGGTCCAGTGTATAACTCACCTCCTCATGGAAGCTAATTAGATTTAATTGGCAGAATCAATCCCTCATAAACCCATGTTGTTATGGAGCTATACATTTTTTTGAGTTGAGATACTCCATGATACCATCTCTTAGAAAACCTTCAAACAATTTACTCATAGGTCTATAGTTTTCAGGCTCACACTTTGACCCCTTTATGAACATAGGGACCACATTTGCAACACACCAGTCCTGTGAAACAGTCTCTGTCATTATAGAGTCCCTAAATATTAAAAATAATGGTCCGTCTTTGACTGTACTTTATTCCCTTAAGACCCTAGGGTGTATATTATCTGGACCCGGTGATTTATCTATTTTAATCATGTTAAGATGGTTCAGTACTTCATCCTGGGTTAGATAAGAAACATTTAAGGGAGCATTTATTTTATTTCTCTTCATTTCTCCTGACATTTCATTTTCCTCTGTGAACACAGTGGAGAAAAACTCATTTCATAAATTTTCTTTTTCCTCATTTCCCTCCATAATAACCCAATCATTATTTGTTAAGGAGCCAATACTTTCTGTTTTAATCTTTTTATTGTTTATTTACTTAAAGAACATTTTGGGTTTTTTTTTTACTCTCTTGAGCAACAAGACTGTTTGTCTCCAATTTACCTTCTTTAATTTGTTTTTTACATAATTTATTTTGAACTCTATGGGGGGAATTCACTATCTTCTGAAGTGAGGTGCGTAGTCTTCGCCTCACTTCGGAAAGACTGAGATGCGCATGCTGATGTCCTGCGCGCGGACATCAGCATGCGCATTAAAGGGATTCCCGTCTCGGCGAGAGCATAAGAGTTGCCTCGCCGAGACAGGAATCGGAAGATAGTGAATTCCCCCCATATCTTTGTAGTGCTTCTATACTGCCTTCCTGTTTTAGCACTGTAAATGCTTTCTTTTTGGCATTTATAGCCCCCATTCCATTTTTATTCATCCACATAGGCTTTCTTTTATTTCTAACTCTTTTATTCCCATATGGTATGTAACCTCTCACAATGAGTAGTCAAGATTTTTTTTAAATATATCCCATAAGTGGGCGAAATTTATTAAACTCGGAAAGACCGCTCTCGTTACAAGAAAACATGATCTGTGTATGGCTTAGGAAGTTGAAATTGATATGTCCAAACATTTTCTATTGCGTTTTGTTCATTGCACTGCATAAATCAGAGTGCACAGCTGAGCATAGTGAACTAAAGCCAGGGAAACAATGGGACCATATAATCTGCAAAGCATGTGTTTTATCTGTCAGTCTTTCCATGCTGAAATGGACTGTGTGTGTGGCACTAGCTGTTACTGAACATTTTACAATTTAAATTTTTCTATTATTATCCAACTAGGTGAAAAAGGATACCCATGCATGAGAGATTAGGTTTAAACAACCTGCCCCCTATTGGCAATGAAGGTCATAAAGTAAGCCTTGCTGGCATTTGAACTCAGACTGTGGTCTCAGTTGGAATAATTCATGGGATGGATATTGTTATCTGGGATGATTCATACAATAATGACTCTATTTTACCCTGATGTTTTGTGCTTCCATATGTACTGCTGTCTATACCTTAAGGGGTACCAACTTTGGGGGAAATTTAAAGGTCACTTAAACTGGTTTGATTAGTTTTACTGTGTTTTTACATTTTTGCGCACTTATCAATTCAACTGATTGAATGAGTTTCGTATTGAGTTTGATTATTGAGTAATACCGGTATAGACAATCTGTTTCAATGGAAAAACGAATGTATCTGTGGCTAAATGTCAGGATCATCTCAGTAGGAAATAATGGGTTTTGCCAGCCTAAATCAGTCATACACTTTTAGTCAAATAAATCGATCAGAAAGGTCTTTTCTAATTTGATATAGTAGCAATATTTAACGCTATTACACTAGCGCTAATCAGGTTGAAAACTAGAGTAGATTTTTATAAAAATCCCTCTTAGTGAAACAGATACTGTAGATTTGTGGAATATATGAAAGACGGTTTGAGAAACAACTGACATTGGAAGTTTTTATTGGTGGGACTGTGCATGTGAATAGAAGAAGATGACATTGGAAGGTTTGATATTTATCTCTGAATAAGATGAGAGTGCATTTTTTTCATTACAAAAAATACTGACTGTCTCTATTTTCCTCTTTTGTTATCTAATAAGCAACAAAATGATTGGCTTTTTAGTAATGCTGGGAACTGTCATTCATAACAAAGGGTGTTACAACAACAGGGGAAAATAGTGTGCAATTTATACCCATTGTAGTGCAATTTATACCCATTGTAGTGCAATTTATACCCATTGTAGTGCAATTTTAGTAAGTTGTAGGAATTTTATCTGTTTCTGGCTTACAAAGTTGACTCCTTCTGGACATCAGAAAATATTCTGTGGTCCCGTGAGATCAAGATCGTATGGGAAAGTGCAAAGTGATGCAAGTAGTGACAATCTGTTGAACAAGTCTATAGTAAAGTATGGCAGGGGTTGTATATGTTGTACAAATCAAGGAAAACATGGAAAGAGGCAGTGTTTCAGCTAAACAATAGGTTCATCATTATGAAGGTCAATAATTCCAAACTCAAGGGCAAAGTAACACTGAAATGTGCATTATAAAATCAACAATCTCTATTGGCTTATGTGTAAATAAAGACAGATTTCCAATGGATGTGATCATAATAAATAAAAAAGGATGAAATTGATCATTAAAAGCTTATAATAATATTTTTCTTGATCCTTTGCATTCTTTGATTAGGAATGAGGGAAAAGGTGCATGGGGACATCTAAATGAGGTTCACAAGATCTTGTCTATTCTCCCAGAAGAGGAAGCAATATGTGTTCCTGCATTGATTATTGCCCTGCTCCTGCCCTTATTACATTACTTATTAGAAGTATTTTATTTCCCAAGAGCCATTGTGGATTGTTATATTAAAACAAAAATAGATGATCGCAAGCTTAAAAGCTGTCACCGTTTCCCTATGCTAATCTTGTGACAGTGAAAAATGAACTATCAGTGATACATTTATTGACCATTTTATGAATTTTCATTAATTCTTGGACAGGTGTCACAATCCAAACCACATGGGATCACAGATTATGTAACTAAATAGGTATATCGTGTGTGTTGACTTAGGGGGTTATTGACTAAAGTCCGAATTGTCGCGTCACAACGACGGTCACACACTACCCAATATCCAGAGACTGTCATTATGGGAATATTTCATCGGTCTCTACTTTAATATGAGAATATTGTCACGATCATGGATTTGCTGTTTAGTGAATAAGGAGTAGAGAATTAGGGTGTAGACACCCAAAGTGATGAGAATTCCGTCAGATTCTCACTTTACTCAATAACCTCCTTGATCTTTGTTCATTTTATGTTTAAATCGAAACTTAAATGTCCACAATTTTTTTTTCGATAAATTGCCTGTTTACAGTAAGTTCAGCAGGTTGTTTTTTTCCCAGTGATAGTTGTTCTGACTCAGCAACCTGGCTGTAAGCAGGGGAGGTTATAGATAGTCTTATATCTGCGCT
>WMED01007415.1:0-17657 GCA_019650415.1 Pipa parva
TTTTTATTTACGATTTACACAACGTGCCAACTTTTCTGATTTTGGGGTTTGTAGTTGTAGATTAGTAAATAATGCTGCTTTTTTTTTTATGTTACTCTAAAAAAAAAACTTGAAATTCAGCTTGGAAGTATTAGTAAATTATTTACAGCATGATAGAAAACAAAGAATTATAACAATGTCAGTTTCACTTTCACTGCCACGTTGCTAACTGCTATTTAAACTGATTAACCTATTTTGCAATTTTTACTGGTGCTGTTTCCAGTATGCACAGTAGCACTGGAATCTGAATGGAACTTCCTGTAAATTATAACCTTATAAACAACTAGATCTGACATCAGAAAGATCCCTTTATAACTTGAATAGGCTGTAACCCCACAAACATTTACATGCACTATAACTGCAATTTCTTATTTAGACTGTAAGCTCTACAGGACAGGGACCTCCAACTTGTTGTGTCAACCTCAACATAGCACTCAAAAAAGTGATATATCCTTGTGATCTTGTACTGTATTTTTTAATGCAATTTCTCATAAAGTGTATGATTGTGGCACTTTATAAATAAAATTATACATACATACATGTTCCTTATAAAAAAAAAAAAAAGTTTTCCACTTTATTGCCCATTTTTCTCCATGAAAACGGGCGAAAAGGTCAAATTATGTTTTTGCCTGAAAATGTTATTTTCTACCTTTTTTTTTCCCCATTTTCACGATGAAAAACGAGCAAAAAAAAAAAATCATTTTCGACTTTAGTAGGTTTCGCCCTAACGTTGTTTCATGCCCAGTATAAAAGCACTTGGCCTTCAACCTTGTGCTTTTATACAATCATGGAGATCCTCAGTGATACCATGTGTCAAACACCAGGCCTGCGGCCTTGGTCTATGTGGCCCGCAAGCATCATCTGCTACCACAGAAGGTACATAAAAAAAAAAAAAATCAAGTAGCACCGCTGAGACTTCTGCTTAATGGATTATAAACACATACTGGCTTGATAGCCGCTGAATAAAAACTACTCCCTTGCTTCACCACACCTTCCTCCGCTAATCCCAGGTCCCACTTCTCCTCGTATGCTATAACAGTCAGTAGGCTTTTTTTTTTTTTTTAGCAAAATCAGAATTCACCAGTAGACCCATCCACATGACTTAACAAGTGGATGACTGAAGACATGGCTGAAATATTTGTGTGTGGTGTAGCAGCTGGGTCACAACACACCCAAAACCTGTTTTATGCAATCTTATAAATGGCTGTTTGTCTGAGTTTTTTTTTCTATTTAAATGGGAACTAAAGGCTCATTTGTCTAGGGCAGTGGTCAGAAAGTGCGGCTCGTGAGCCACTTGCGGCTCTTTAGTCGCCTTGTGGCTCAGAGAGCACTGCCGAAACCACGCCCAAGCCCCGGCCGACGACAGCTCTTCTGATTGGCCGTCGGTGGTCATGTGGTCGGGTGAGGGCACGCCTCCCTCCTCCAGTAGCTCGCAAGATAGTTGTCGCCGCTGGAGGAGGGAGTTAAATGGCACCCTCCTCAAACAACTTTGCCGACCCCTGGTCTAGGGTGATTCTGAAAGGGGGGGATACTGATTGCTGCAATTCACTTTACTTCCTCAGTGATTTTGGAGGAAGCAGGAAGGTGAAGAGGATAACATCACTACAGTGGAAGAACAGAGCATCTGCTTCCTCTTCAAAAATCACTGAATCGAGCAATTGCCTAAGCATAATTTGGTCAGAATTCTGCATCTGCGCTTGCTCAACTTAGTGATGTAGAAGAACGGAAAATAGCCTTTTACAAAGAGCAGGAAGCGGCTCTGGAAGAAACATTGTGAATGGTAAGTATTTAACATATATCTTTATATCTTATGAGTTAATAATATAATATCTGTTATAAATGTAGCACATTTATATATCGAGTGTCTGAAGGCTTACCATAACATAAACAAGGGCATATGTAGATTTAAGAATGTCACATTACTTCAGTTAAAGGAGCTCTATAGGCTTGTTGAGTCTAGGGATGATTAGGAAGGGGGAGGTACTCACCGAGCAGACTCTTCAGCGCTGCCCCTGGTCTCTTCAGCAATTCTGATGTCTTCCTATCTAGACAGCCAACAAAATCCTCTTCACTTTCGGATCCTGCTGTTTCTGTGAAAAGAGCAAGTGCAGTAGCAAAAATCTGATACTATAGATACCTGTAGCGGAGTAGACTGGCCCTTTAGGCCAGGATTGCTCTAAGAAAATATCCTCTGCATTTTTTTTTAAATTTAATTAATTTACATATTTACATACATACATACATACATACATACATACATACATACATACATACATACATAATTTGCATATATATATATATATATATATAAATCTATTGAAAATGCCGTTGGGATGCCACAGTAGCAATACAAGTTGATTTTCCGCATTAGTGCTGCATCTTGCGTCTTTTCAGCAGTCTGAAGCATGCTGAGAAACATATAACACAATGAAAGACAAGAATGTAAGGACATGCTTGAGAGAAAAGAACCTTAGGCCAGGGTCACACTAACTGTTTTTCAGCCGAGCTGGAAAAATAGTATCCATTAGTTTCCTGTGGGAAAATCAACACAGGCTATTTTGTTTTGCTCCATAGATAATAATGCGCCTAATTAAAAACCGCTCAGCTGAAAAACATCTAGTGTAACCCTGACATAAAACCCTCCAGTAAGAACTTCATTATCTTACCAGGTAATGAATTTAAATGATTGTTGAGAAGAGTCGGGTATATGGTGTTCATATATATATATTTTTTTTAAATATTGCTTCTAGTTTGCTTTACTGGGTTGCAAAAAAAAAAAAAAAAGAGATGGATTTAATTTTTCAATATCTCTTTTACGGTTAAAATGCCCTGTTTTTCCCACCATCTGCGGATATTTTCTTAGAAGCCTTTTTTCTCCATTTTTCTTTGCTTGTTTGATTCAGAAATTTCATTAAAGTTAGCCTGTCCTGGAGATATTACAAAGTATTTCTCTGTGAGCTGGTTATAGTAATCACAGACCATGCCCCAGGATATTACAAGTATTGGAAATGACCAAAAGGGCTTGGTATGGTCTAGCATGTCGTTGTTGACTTAGAAGGCCATTGTGTATTAGTAATTTTGTATCCTAAAAGAACAGTAACACCAAATTGGGGGTTATTCACTAAGGTGTGAATTTGACTGTCGAATGCTGTTATTTTGGGTTTTGCCTACTTATTTCCAATGAAAGGGTAATTATAATGCTAGAGGAAACAAGGGCATTTTAGACTACGGATTCCTTCCAGCTTTGCAGCAGCGCTTTGGAAAAGTTTAAGTGTGAATATATCCCATGTGCATAACTCAATAAAGACAAGATTTAAGTTTAACATAAACCCCATCAAACACCTTTTGGATAAATTGAAATGTTGATTACAAACATTCTTTTAATTGCCAATAGCTGTTGCAATTGGTTAACATTTACCATAAAGGAGACATATAGGCTGCTGTCTGTATGCTGTGCTTGCTGTATTCAGTGAAGCTGACAGGAAGTGAAAGTTTAGCGGATCGCGGTAATGGTCAAGAACAGAAGAAATCGGCAGCGTACAGAGAGCAGGTTTAGCGCTGGAGCTCAACTCATCCATTGGTACGTATTTTCTCTCTCCCACTTTGCAAATCACCCCTTGATGAAACTTCTCTTGTAAGTAGCTGCAGCCCTAGTAGGCTGTAGATTTAAACAAAATGTATTCTAGCTGTTAGCACTTTTCTCTCCAAGGTACATGCATTTTACATTAGTGCTTCCTATTTATGGTACAGGATTACACACTTTCTCAGGCTTCAATTCCTATCGGTATATTACGCACTGTACCTGATCTTCTTACACTCAGCAGATCTGACCTATCTGCTGGCTTAGCTCATTGAACGCATGAGTGATATTTAAGATGCATTTGTTCTAGTGTAGTTCTTCATACTCTTTCACTTTCTGTGTAGCACTTTCATTAAAGAAAACATGTACTTGTAGATTTACTGTGCTATTTAACTATAAAAAAGACTACTGTTTAAAAAGGGTAGCACCAAACCATTGTACTGTTTAAAGTGCACCTGTCAGCTTGCAATTGTTATAGTTAAGTAAAGTACATCAATTGATAATGTAAATAATAGTAAATTCTCAAAAAAAAAAAACCTAACGTAGGCCTTACTGTAAAGTTGTCCCGATATACAGATCTGGAAGCCACCATTGTGGTTAGGACCTGCCACTCAAAATCTATATCCACACCCCCAAATACTCATGGCTCTTCTCTCCCACTGTCAAATCTCGTCCATGTGCTCTGAATGAAATCAGGGACGCGCATTCCTTCCTCACTACTCAGCGAGTCACTAGAGCTTATCCTTATCGCAACAGTAACTAAAGCATAAAATGCTAGACTTAGCACTGCAGCAATATCTGCTGATATTAAACTAATTATTTCCATAGTGCTAATATTACAGTAGCGCTATGGAAGTCATTGGGTGTTAAATAATTTAATTGCTTACATGCCAGTTAACGATTATTAGCGCTGGGTGGGGAGATGTGGGGGTTTATATAATTTATACAAATTATTTCCATAGCGCTACTGTAATATTATTGTGTTTTAAGGAAGAGCTTGTCTACAAGAACGCGCTTGAGAATATCGCAGGAGGAAGCAACTTTTCAATCATATATATGATGTTTTCTCTTAGCTCCACCCAACTCAATTCGAGTAAGAAAAGTCAGGCTGACAGGGAAACAGACAGTGAGAAACAATAAATAAAGGTACATTTTAAAAAATATATCTATTTTAAAAATTTCCATTTGTAGAACATAATTCAGTAATCAAATTTTGAGGTGACAGGTGCACTTTAAATTACAATTATAAAATTCTTAAAAAAAATGCACAAATTTTATATTCTAACATTTCAAATACCCCTAACGAGATACATTTCCTTAACCAAGTCCTCTGAGTCTATTTTTGTACATGGCAATGGGGCAGGCTCAGCTCCTCAATACCTAGCTTATATAACCATGGTATTTAGATTTGTGATTTTAGCAACAATATGTAACTTTCCCACTCCTGGGACTTCAAACTTCCCCATTGTGTGAACACACACAATGAACCCATAACAAAATCTTCCACACCCAGAGCTGTAATAATGAATGAAATGTTTTACTCAAAAACATTTAATTTACTTTTTTTTTCTCTCATTTGTGTTTAATTTGCATTTGTCATATATCGTAGCAGTTTGGATTGATAGAGAAACTCTGATCGGATCTCTCTGACTATTGTATCTTCTTAAACAGTGTGTAGTATGTTTCTAGAGAAAAATTAGGATGGCTTGCAGTCTAATAAAGCACGTATTCTACTTTTTAAAAATTTATTTATTTTTTATGTTCTCTCAGATCAGTTTTGCAACGCCAACCCAACCCAACTCGGATGCATTAGATTTTCATCAGTCTAAATTGCGTGTTTATTATTACACTGAAATATTCCAGCCAGCCTATGCTAAGTTGAATTACCCTAAAATTTCTTTCCTGGGGCTTACCTGTCATGACCCCCAATTTGGGTGCTGTCAGATCCAGAGGCTTAAAACTACTTCCATGCTGTACTTAACCTATCAGCGGAGCACACACATGCACAGATGTGAGTCATGTCTCCATCACACTAGGAGAGGAATTCACCATTGAGCGAAGTTAGCTCCGAATCCTTCGCCTCACTTCGCAAATGGTATTATGCGTTAGCTGATGTCCTGCACGTGGACATCAGCAAGCGCACTAAAGGGATTCCAGTCTCGGTGAGGCAAGTCTTTTGGTCTCGCCGAGACTGGAATCCCTTTAATGCGCTTGCTGATGTCCGCGTGCAGGACATCAGCAAGCGCATAACACCATTTGCGAAGTGAGCCAAAGGATTCGGAGCTCACTTCTCTGAATGGTGAATTCCCCTCTAGGTGTGGCAGTCCTAAGGAGAGGAATTTTAGGATAAGTGAAAGGTCCAGTAAAACCAGAAAAAGCAAAGCAAATTTTGGTTGTTTGACAGATATTCTTACTTGTAAAAACATATCAATATACAAATATTACATCTGAAGTTTTAAATTTCTAATTTGTATTGCTGATTTTTCTTTCTTTCATGGTTGCAATCATATTTTATTCATTATGTGCTGGGGCTCCACATCAATATGTCTTGCTTGAAGTTTCATAGATAACAATGGACAGAGCCGGGATGGCCTCAACCAGCAAAGAGGCAAAATAATTAATTTAGCTTATTATTGTATATGGTACAAAATACAACAACCTGTGTGGATTATCTCACAGGAAACAATGGATTCTGTTTTTCTAACTCAGCTGAAAATCAGCTAGTTTGACCGCAGCCTAAACAGTCATTGCTTGCTTATCATCTATCCCTGAAAGATTTCTTCTCTGTTTCAAACATGTAGGTTTATATGATTGTTCAAAAGCAATAGTTTGTTTGTTCTACTCGCATATTGATTAATCCATTCATTTACTGGTGATGTCTGTGCAAATAAACATTGTCTATGACAGTAATGGCGAACAAGGTGACGTCACTCACCAGCACCGTCCCCCGAAGTGCCTGTGCTGATGAGTGATGTAATCGCAACTGTGTTGGGGCAGGAGTGTGTCTGCTTTGGGGAAGGAGCGCTCCCAAGGGAGCGAGCCCTCCTTCAGTGTAGGCCACAGATCCGACCTGAAAACTGTCTGGTTAGGCCCCCATCCTGCACTGAAGGCAGCAGTGGCAATAGTGCGTGTGCCCTCTCTGGCATGCGTGCCATAGGTTCACCATCGCTGGTCTGTGATCTGCCCTTCTCTAAACACTTCCAGAGGATTGGAATAAACCCAATTTTTACTTTTTTCAGAATGTTGTTTATAGAAATGATTATTTTCAATGCTCTTTATTGAACGTATTGATAACATGTTGCGTAAACTGTGATTTCTTGTAGCTTCTATGAATAATCAATCGTATAGCATGTTTGTGTGAAGGCTTCAACAGAAAGCAGTGTGTATAATGTTATTTTATGTGGCAACTTTTCTGTGCAAGTTTACTAAGAGTATAAATTGTCTAGTGTTAAAACTAAATGACAATTTATTCTAATGTTCCACAGGCAATTTACAACTATTGCAATAGAATGGCTTTAGCACAATCTGTGCTACTCTGTCAAAACTGAGGTGATTGTTTAGTTGAAACATCTCATTAACACCGTACAATCCATTGCTTTTTTTTTTCTTATGAAGAAAAACAGGCATATGTGTAATTTATTATAGAATATATTATTTGTTTTTCCTCATTAGACAAAAACTAGCGTCCCTTTAAAATACAGCAAAGGTTTGATTAACAGGTGATGCTGTCCAAGTATAATTCAGGGTCCATTTTATCTTGACATTGCCACACAGATTTTTTTTTTTTGCCATGTATCAAATTAAAGGTTGGCTAAATCCCCATATTTTTTTGGCTACATTTCTAATACTAATTATTCATTTAATGTTCATATTGTGAGAGATGCTTATGATATCTCCCTCTGAAACTAGTGGGATGTAAATCTTGGTGTTTTACCTTGACGCACAACCTTTTTTTGGCATTGTAACCCCATTTTACTTATCTTTTGTGTAATTTAAACCCAAATCATGTTTCCATGAACTTAAGAGATATGCATATTAATAAGACATAGGCCATATTAGTTACCAGAAGTTGTTGATGGGTTGGTCAGAACTAGTAGGAAGTGAGGTGGCCACATTCCATTTTCAGAAGATTTGATGAAGATTCAGCTATAATGACAGTATCATTCAGTCAATCAAAGTAGCAGTTATATATTGAAATAATCTTCCACCATGTTAGAAAATCTCCTAAGGCCATTAGTTTGCAGAAAACCAATGAATTGCGGTAAAAAAAATGGAATGATTTTAGTTTGAAGATCCCATATCTTCTTCTCAATAATTGATATATGTATGGCCCAACTTAAAAGGTTTAGAGGTTGATGTGGATATACATGGAGTTGGCCATATTGCCACTTACTGTTTAATGTAAAATATTTCAGCCACTGGGAAAAAACAATCTAAAGTGGTTGATGAATGCTGTATGCAGTAGCCATTCCAGAGGAGTGTTGAATGGCAATCAGTATCTGTTAAATTTATATTCTAATTGGAAGAAGGTAACCTTGCTGTGTATAATATCTGGACAATCAGACTAGTTACATTTGCATGACAGAATCTTTAAACTGTATGCTAAATTGATTTCAGGCAGCATTTCAGCTTCAAATTAGCCAACAGATTTCATATACCTTTTGACACGGAGGTGGAAGCCTACAGACATCAGGACCCAACATGACATTCATTTAATTAACTTCCAACTGATTTTTACTGGCACATTTCCTTTCTGCTTATGCTGTTTGCATTTGTATGTCACAGCGGGCTATTTTAGTCCCTTCTTTGCAGAGCATGAGTATCACAAGCAGGAAACCAAAGCTTTATCTTGAAGACATGATAATTTAAATGTTTTCATTGTATGATTATCATTTTTCCTTTTGACCTTAGGGATACTGTCAACCCCATATTTTCTCTTTTTAAAAACCTTATTTGGTAAGGATATTGAGATGGTCAGGGCTACACTACTGTAGTTTTTGCAATCACTGATTTTCACCTTACCACTGGTACATGTACAGTAATTTGCACCACTGACCCAATTACATTAAATAGAAATCTCCAATGTATAAAATATATAGTGTAGAAAAACACTCATGTTAAAATGAGCATGCATTTTCTTGTTCCTTTAAAAATGTGGCAACAAACCTTATGTATGTATGTATAATTTTATTTATGAAACGCCACAAACATATGCAGAGCTGTACTTTTCATAATAAAAATAAGATACAAACATGGGAAAATTGCATTAAACAATACATATAAGATCGCAAGGATACATCACTTTAAATGCTATGTTGAGGTTGGAAGTCCCTGCCCCGGAAAGCTTACAGTCTAAGGGGGGAATTCAGCATGCAGCGAAGTGAGCTCCGAAGCATTCGGCTCACTTCGCAAATGGTATTATGCGCATGCTGATGTCCTGCGTGCGGACATCAGCATGCACATTAAAGGGATTCCCGTTTCGGCAAGGCAACTCTTTTGGTCTCGCCGAGACGGGAATCCCTATAATGCGCATGCTGATGTCCGCGCACAGGACATCAGCATGCGCATAATACCATTTGTGAAGTGAGCCGAACGCTTTGGAGCTCACTTTAGCTGCATGCTGAATTCCCCCCTAAATGGGAGGAAGACTTACATACACAGATAGATGGGTAATAAGAGTTGTGATAATGTTTTGAAACACAAATCCATAAATAAATATAAATATTAAGCATAAATGGCTAAGTATAAATATATATATATATATATATATATATATATATATATATATATATATATATATATATATATATATATATACATAAAAGTCAGTGATAAATATCAGTGCTAGTGCTCCAAAAGGTAGGATTTCAGTTTGGTTTTAAAAGTGCGGAGGGAAAGTTCCTGGCGAAGATAAAGGGGCATAGAATTCCAGATGTGAGGGGTAGGGAGAGAAAAGGGTTTAAAATGAGAGGGCAATATTGGTGTGTGGCACGCAAAGCTCGTTGCTTTGGGAAGAGCACAGTTGACGGTGAGGAATATATGTGCATATGAGAGAGGAAATGTAGGGAGGGGCAACAGTGAAGTGCCTTAAATGTCAAAAGAAGAACATGTAGATGATTAATTTGCTTACAGGGAGCTAAGGAGCAGAGAGAGATTGGGAGAGAGGGAGACCATTCTGGCAGCAGAATTTAGAATAGACTGGAGCGGGGAGAGGCGGGAAGGCCAAATAGAAGAACATTGCAGTAGTCTAGGCGGGATAGGACTAGAGCATTCATGAGGGTGTTATGTTACACTGCTTTTATTGATAATCTGGTTCTTTGTCATAAAGTGAGACTGGACCTGCCATGTTGATAAACCCAATCTTTATTTAAGAAAATCCATTGTTTTCTCAAGGCTCTAGCGCCCAATTACTCTGCCAAAATGGCTTTCAAACCTTGGATTTCCAGCTGAAGCTGTAAACAAGGGCATAACTACAAGGGGTGTGTGGATTATGATAGGGCTCTGTGACTTGGGAATGTTTTAGCCAGTGCTGGGCCCAGAGTTTGGAGACGGAGACGGCCACCTAGGTCGACTCCATAATAGTTAGATTTACTGCATGATTTTGTGACCCTGTGTACACAATCATTTTGATTCTAACCCTGTATGACATTCCACATTCGCTTAATATGGCTACAATGGTAATTTTATTATACT
Organism: Pipa parva; assembly: GCA_019650415.1. Taxonomy (NCBI): domain Eukaryota; kingdom Metazoa; phylum Chordata; class Amphibia; order Anura; family Pipidae; genus Pipa; species Pipa parva. The sequence continues at coordinate 10,313 of WMED01007415.1, forward strand.
CTTCTATTACTATTTAATTGATAGCTCTGTGGGGCAGAGTCCTCCATTTTCTTCTTTCAGTCACTGCCTGGAACATGTATCTTCATGAGTCTGCTTGTAATTGACTTGACTTGTACTATGTTAAGCAGATCTCTTATGTCTGTAATATAACTGATTTTTTAAATTTTACAATGTCTTATAACAACAGTAATTTTATATATAAAATTATACATGCATCTGACCTTTTAAAAAAAAAACAAAAAAAAACAACTTTGGGTTGAATGGGGTTTGGCTTATTGAAACCAATGTTTGCTACTTTATTGATACTTGCGTTGTAGCTTCCTGGTTATATTTGGAAGCTAGAGAATGGAAAAAAAGAAATAAGATGCACGCCATTGCTGTTGTGTATAACTGAGGTGCTAGTTCGCTAGATGTGTGAAGACATCTTTAACCTGACAACAGGTGCTATTACCCCCTAAAATGATATTCCTCTATATACCAGTAAATGGGTTAATCACCTGCAAGTCACTGTGTGTGTGTATGCAGTTCTTAACTACTTTATACTTCCAGGCTAAGGATCATGCAGGATGAAGTTAAGGTTACCTCACCCATAGAAGAATCAATGAGTGTTTGTTTTGTACTTCAGTGAAACATCTGGCATATGTCCAACTTCATATTTAGATAGTTGGTAAAAGGGAATGAAAAACATGAGTTCTGTTTTAGATCAGTCATTGACAGAACTGCATATTGTGCTTATGACATGCAATTACCGGTAAGCCCCATGTTTTTCTATGTTCCACTGCCATAAAAAGTGCACCTGCAGTGTTGTATGTGTGTTATAACAGTCCACTTGTATGGAAATAATCCATTTCAGTTAGAGAGAAGATTTTTCCTAGTTGTGTTTTTTTTTGTTTGTTTGTTTTTTTTGCCATTATTTGTTAAAAAGCTTCTCCTGATCTTTGGACAAAACTTAACTACACAGGCCCCATTGTGTGCCAACAGTGGAAGTTGCCTTGTGATCTGGCTTTGTTTAGTGGCCAAAATGACCATCTGAGCCAACAGTGATTTATTTTTTATCAATCAGAATGATAAATCTATCTTCAATGACTGAAGTGTCACATGTAAGCAGTTATTGGCAGCCACATGCCACTAAGCCAACTGATTGATCCAACAGTTGTCTGACAAATTATATCTGCTGAATTTGGCTATGTGTCCCCGCTCAGTGATAATACGGTCATTTTGTGATCAGATCAAAGCAGAGGATCCTTTTGTGCATGTGCCTAGCTTTAAAATACATATGTCAGCCAGGACACATATGTTAGATTATGCTGATCCTGGTCTCCTTTGGCATGAAAATTATTTTCTGGTAAATTAAGGTTATTTGCCTAAAATAGGTATTATGTTATTAATTTATATAATGTTTGACTATGAACCCCTCTATCCCCCATTAATGCTGATGGACAGAAGCCAAAATGATATAGAGAGATAATAGTTGATAAATAGAAAACTGACTGCATCACCTATTCTTGGAACCCCCATTAAAGCTGCTTGATAACCCACTGTAGTAGTCATTGGGGAGTAGTATGTACTGTATGTAAACTTTTATAAAATAATAATAATTAATTTGTGTTTTCTTATATTCTTTTTCTAGGAAATCATTGCAGTCTTCAAACCTAAAAATGAGGAACCATATGGCCAACTTAACCCCAAGTGGACAAAATGGCTACAAAAGCTGTGCTGTCCATGTTGCTTTGGAAGAGATTGTCTTGTTTTGAATCAAGGTTATCTTTCAGAGGCTGGTGCCAGTCTAGTGGACCAAAAATTAGAACTTAACATTGTACCTCGTACTAAGGTATCTTCTCTTGTCTTCTTAAAGGAACACCAAACAGTTTGCATACACCAACAGACATTTCTGTTTAGTACTTGTACAAGTTTTTTTTTCCTTTAAGCTTGATTTCTCATTTTTACTTTCTACTCACTAAAAGGAGATGTCTTGTATCTATTGTAAGTATAATCCTACTGCCCAGTCTTCTGTTCAAATTAATGTTTTTATTTGTTTAGCCATTTTTAGTCCTAATCTATTTTACTATACTGTATGTTAAAACAAAACAAAACCTTTTTTTGCTTGTACTGATATTCCTTTAAATTTAGTCTATGAGAATGACTTCATAAGAAACATAGCGTTCACTTAGGCCATCCTAGTGCACACAGCAGTGTGCTTATTTATCCAGCTCCTTTCACTTTAATTGCATTCGCCAATGTTGGTCACGTTCTGCAAAGACCGGGAATGCGTTTAAGATGAATGAGGCTCCATAAAGGGGTAGATCGTTATGCTTTTACAAGTGGTAAGAATGCAGCCATCCTAAACATTAGTGTGACCGTGGCCTTAATTGTAAACTCAGAAATGAAGCCATAATCCTTATTCTAAGCCTAAAGTAAAAAGAGACCTTATCTTGCCATACCACCAGACTTGAGGCCAGGGCGACACAGGCTATTTTGTAGCTGAGCTGATTTTTATTAAGGTCATTGTTGTCTATGGTGCACAACAAAATAGCCTATGTGGATATTATTTTGCCAGCTCAGCTACAAAACAGCTAGTGTGGCCCTGGCCTCACAATGTTTTAATTTCCACTTTTGCCCCCACGGCATACTGTAGCATACACTGCATGGTCATTATCACTGCCAATGGAAGCTCTCTTTGTAGGACTGGACAAGCATAATCATTGCAGCATAGTTACTATAAAGAATGAGGCATAAGGAGCATCTGTAATCCCCACAACTGACATTTTATCTTTGGTTCATTCTGAAGTGCAATGTGTCTATTTCTGCACTCTCTGGCTTTCCTATATCTTGTGTTTAGCCATGTGTTGTGATATGGCTAAGTAGTGCTCCCTATGTCTATACTGAAGGTGTGTTCTCAAACACCAAAGGGCTGATTGACCAAAGCAGGGGACGGCACCTTTTTTGGCTGGGAGAGCAATATTAAGTGCGGCTCAGCTCAGCCCCTTTTGAATTCGTCGGTCAGTGGCTCTGGATTGGCTAGCTACCAATGTCACAAGTGACGTCATCAGCTCTGGATTGGCAAGAAACCCAGAAGCGCTGAGAGACCTATGTCTCTATAACACCTGTCGGCATTATGCTGGCAGACTGTAATGAGCGGTGCTTGCATGCAAGCACTGCTTGTTACAGTTTGTGAGCCAGGTGCAGCCATCAAAAGAGCCACAGGTTGCCGACCCCTGGACTAAAGGATGATTTTATCTGTTGAATTAACTTCACTACAATTCGAGTCCCATTGCCAAAATGGTACCAAATTCACTTCTCCTTATTGACTAAGCAGCAAACAGACTTGTTGAACAAGCAGACAGCGGCGATTACTGTCAGCCCCCCAATTCTCCACTCTGATGTGGCGAAGTCAGATGGGTGAATTTGAAGCAGTACTCCTAGTTGCATTTGCTTCTTCGACATACTCAACTGCTTAATCAATAGTAGAAGTACTTGAGCATGCACAAGTAAAGTGATATGAAGTGCTTCATAATATCTCGACTGTCGTAGTCAACCAAATTGGTCATGTATTCACCACATCGTAGAGTTTGATCAATAAGGGAACATAGGAAACTGGCCAATAGATACAAATTCAGAGTTTTACGGGACTATTTGGCCAGCTAATGGAGTCAGAATATTTTTAAATGATTAAATATTAATGTGTAGCATATAAGTAAATATGTGGGTAAGTATTTTATCACTCAACACTATTTTAATTCCCCCAGGTTGTACTTCTTGCCAGTGAAACGTTTAATTACAGTGCCATTGATAGGGTGAAATCAAGAGGAAAACGGCTGGCATTGGAGAAAGTGCCAAAAGTCGGTCAGAGATTTCATCGTATTGGATTGCCTCCCAAGGTGAGCGAGACCACCTGTCAGTGATACAACCCCTTATAAAGATTGTGGAACCTATATGTTATATAACTGTGTTAGTCTACTGGCAGGATGCTTTTAGATTTGTAATACTTGTGCAAAATGCATGGAATAAATCTGTATGCTTGTGGGTAATTATATTTACATATAAATATTGTAAACATAATGTAGCCCGATTCAGTAGCTTTCATTTCAAATCAAATCAAATTAAACGATCAGTTACATAAATTAGAATGTTTAGCATAACTGCAGCTAATTGATCAAAGTTGCTGCTAAGTCATTGTCAAGAGTTATACACTAGGGATACTGCTAAAAACCAGATCTACAGTTGTTTAGTTTGAACCATGAATCCCAAAATGTCTTTACATTTCCAAGGCATTTATATTTGATATTGGTCACCTTGTAAAAATGGAATGGCTGCACTGACTAGGAATTGCCAAACTGTCAAGAATTGCAGAACTTGTCTACTTTAATATATGAACATAATAGTTCATTATAACAAAGGAAAGGGACTGCACCTTCCCAGTTGTGTAAAGGAAATTATTTAAGGGAAAGCAGTAACCATGGTTGACTTAACAGCCTGAATGCCAGTCTATTTTTTTAAAATTGTGTTTAGAAGCACGTTCTTTAATTCACCCTTAAAATCAACTGAACAGCTGGAGAATGCTGGTATTCCCTAACGTAAGTGAGCTTGGATTAGACCTGTGCTGAAATTTGAAAACATGCATTCTAGATTTTGCAACCCTCTATTAAAGGGTATGTAAACCATGTCTATAAATAAAGCCCCATTTACGTATTGTCAAGCAATAAATCAATTAAGAAACTCCTGAATCACCTCTTAACACAGCAGGATTCAATATCTCCCTACAACCGTTTTGTCTCGGTAAACAAGTTCCGTGTATGGGCAGTGTAGGGATAAAGCCATGCCCCCTCCTCTCCTTGCTTCTCTCTCCACAGTGGACTGCACTGGTCTTATCTGTCCTCGGGGTTATAAACAGCTTTTTTGATAATGAGAGGGTGGGTGAGGGGGGATTCTGGCTCTCTCTATAGTGAGTGATGTCATTTTGGGGTGGGGCTTATCAGCACTGCACAGGTAGAGTCTGTACACAGAATGGGAGGGGGAGCAGGGCTGTTTAAACAAGAGGCAAGCATTACAGATCCCAAAATTGTTTTTACATTTTAATGTTTAAGTTAGCTTTCTATATGTATGCATGTCAGATATAAATAATGTTTTTATCCAAATTTTCATACTTTTTAAAGCAGTGGTGCGTAACCTATGGCCCGTGAAGCATAGCTATCCTTCCCGCATCGGTTTTGCTTGTCTTTGATGCAGAGCTGAGTATAATGCAGCTATTTGCACACCTCCCGGAAGTCTCCTGCCACTGAAACTTCTGGGATATGCAGATTTACCTAAATAAAGTCACATAATCCCAGGAACTCTGGCCGCATTATACTGAGCACCGCACAACATATCCCAGGAGCTCTGGCGGCAGGAGACTTCCGGGAAGCTGGCAGACAGCCGCATTATACTGAGCTCCGCTCCAAAGACAATAGAGCAGAGGTGCAAGGAGTCCCTTGTGGTCCTCACACAATAAGTTGGCACACGGGTACAGGAGAGACTTTATTTGAGAACAGATAATGAGAATATTGTCGCAGTCGCGACTTTAGTATGTAAAATTGTCGTAGTTGTAACTTTAAAATTTGTCATGACTTGGAATTGGCCCGTGACACGCATATCGCAAATTTATATGGCCCCCAGGCCGAAAAAGGTTGGGCATCACTGTTATAAATTGTCCATCATAAAATTCAAGTGTTAGCATAAGAGCTGCTCAGCTTGAAACTTGATACACACTCAGCTCTAAAAGTTCAAATGCACTTGCAGATGATCACTTTCCCCTCACTTATTTCTCATTGATTTAAAGGTTTGGTAATCGAAATGTATTTTTAGATCCCCCACCTAGATCGTCTTGCTTGATCATGTGGTTGCAACCAAGATGGGACAGATTGATTCTGCTAGTAACAGCTTTTTTCTCTATTAAAGTGCACCTGTCACCTCAAAACTAATACTAATTTAGGTTTTATTAATGAAATAAACGTTTTAAAAAAAAATGTACCTTTATACAGCATTTCTCACTGTCATCTTCTCTTTCAGCCTGCCTTTTCTTTCCTGAGTTGGGTTGGACGGGGCTAAATGATAATTGACATTATAGCTCCTCCAATCAGATCCCATTGGGATACATATATATTTACAAAAACGTTTATAACCTAAATTAGTATTAGAGTTTTGAGGTGACGGGTGCACATTAAACCTCAAAGCTTGGTAATGAAAAGATCAGGGAAATAAATCCATCTGTAAGTATAGTGTTGGATTGTGAGCCAAACTTTTGCACTAATCCCAGTGTTTTCATTGTTTTAGGTTGGCTCTTTCCAGCTGTTTGTAAAAGGCTACAAAGATGCAGATTATTGGCTTCGGAAGTTTGAATCTGATCCACTTCCTGAAAATACCAACAGACAATTACAACTCCAGTTTGAAAGATTAGTGGTATTAGACTACATCATCAGAAATACAGGTACATATTTACGAATGGGTTCTTTAATCTGATATAGTGCTGGCAGTTATGTGTAGTGCTGCATTTTAAAACGTTAGGCTTGGAGATTCTTTAGCCTGTGGAGCTTTTAAATGGGCCCTTCCCCTGAAAGAATATTAGAGACAGTAAAGCCCCAGGCTGATTAGCAGACTAAATGTTTAGCCACCCTAGGAGTTTCTAAATGAGCAGAGAAGTACACTACTGTACCTTACAGTACATTGTAACTGCAATTGTAACTCTTTATTTCGTGTGAAATGCTGTGATCCCACCAAATCCAAACCTCTGGCATAGATCTTTACTGCACATGTATAAGCGGCTGTGGTAAGGAATCACTCAGTAGACTACTTCTACTATGTAATGAATTTATAACTAATAGGGTGGGTATAGGTGCTTGTAAGGGTTGCAAGGGAGTCAATAAAAAAACTGTTTTTAAAGGGCATACATGGGTCTTCTGACTTTAGGGGCTCCTTTACATTGGCATCTGTAACTGCTTTGGTTTCCAGTTAAATACCCAGTTCATAGTTGGGGCAACTTGAGTGCAATTTCTGTGCTTCTCAGTAGTTGCAGCTTTGGGAAAAGACATTGCGTGGAGTCAAAAATATAGGAGACAAGCCATGAAATTAGAGCATTGCTACAAGTGTAAACAGGACTGTGTGGTTTGTTTTTTTTTGTTTTTTTTCACAGCCATTCCATTAAGTCCATTGGTAATTTGAAAATTGTAGCTACAATTTGTGGCACCTGTTTTCTCCTAGTTTTACCACGTTTTTAAATGGTGTGAACATAGAAGTCAGTGAGTGAGTTATGCCCATGTACAGTCATGGCCAAAAGTTTTGAGAATGACACAAATGTTAATTTTTACAAAGT
>WMED01007416.1:0-17657 GCA_019650415.1 Pipa parva
AGAAATTGAGTATTATCTGACAGAATTGCAGGGGTGACAATACTTTTGGCCAGCACTGTAGGTATATAATGCACTATAATTATAATACCAAATAAAAGAGATAAAGCACAGCTGCAATTGCTGGTATTCTTCTTTCTTTAAGTTTGAATGAATTCATGTGGAGATTTCAGTTTTCCAATGAAGGATGTTATATTTAAGTATTCACATAAGAAATCATCTCAGAACCAGAAGGAGTTCCCTATCTACTAAGAAAGAAGGGACTGTGTATAAGTAGTGGGGATAGGAAAGGGGTGAAGTCTCCTTTGTACAAACAACTTAGGGTTTGAGTAGGGGCAAGCTAGAGCTTCCTAAAGGGCAATTTGGAACTGGAGTAATTAACCTATTTCATGATGATATGGAAAACAAATGGCAGATCTAGAGCTGAGCTTAAGTGCAGTCTGATGATCTGTGGAGGTATTCTTGGGCTTTGGGGGCCAATTGCTGTGTGTGTGCAGTATTATGGTGTTCTCCTTAAGAATTTTGTTATTTAAACTCTATATCCATTTGATAAAATGTCACATATTCAGTCCTGCCACATCTGTACTTTTAAGCAGGGGGACTCCAGTAAAGATAGGAGTAGTCGGGGTAAAGTTCTAATGACCCAGGTTTTTACATGAGCCTACCAGACCCTAGATCATGTTACTTTTTGCTTCAACATATCTGATGTGTTATTAGCATTTTCTCCTTAAAACTAAGTATATTTACTACATTAACTTGAGTTATTTTTAATCATTGTTTTGAAATGTTGCAAAGTTAATCTTATCATAAAGTGCTTAAAGGGGAACTAAAGACTCCAACAGTTATTTGTCATTTTTTTCTTTCAAAAAAACTGAAACACCTGTCATTTTAGTGTGGAAGGTTTCATGGCTAAATTGGACCAGCCTGGGTGGCCAATCTTCATTAATTGCACATTGCACCAGTAAGAGCAGAGTGCGAAGGTTTAGTTAGCAGGGTAAGAGCACGGTTTTGCTCAAAATATTGCAATGCACACAACATTATGGGTGACATACCAGAGTTCAAAAGAAGACAAATTGTTGCGCATCTGTCACCAAGACAGCAAGTCTTTGTGATGTTTCAAGAGCCACGGTAGGATAATGTCAGCATACCACAAAGAAGGACAAAACACATCCAACAGGATTAACTGTGGACGCAAGAAGAAGCTGTCTGAAAGGGATGTTCGGGTGCTATCCCAGATTGTATCCAGAAAACATAAACCCACGGCAGCCCAAATCACTGCAGAATTAAATATGCACCTCAACTCTCCTGTTTCCACCAGAACTGTCCGTCGGTAGCTCCACAGGGTCAATATACACGGCTGGGCTGCAATAGACAAACCTTTGGTGACTCATGCCAATGCCAAATGTCACTTTCAATGGTGCAAGGAGCACAAATCTTGGGCTGTGAACAATGTGAAACATGTATTGTTCGCTGATGAGTCCTTTCCTGTTTTCCACACATCCGAGAGAGTTACAGTGTGGAGAAGCCCCAAAGAAGCGTACACTGCGGGAAGAAGCTCCGGTGAAAAGTGTATAGTGTACATCCATCCGGGAGGGACCACACAGATTCAGCCTCCATTCCCCTGATTGATCTACTATGTGGAGATCCTGACATTGTGACATCCTGGTGCTGTGCCTCATCACTTGGTTAAAACACCTTTATTCCAATATTCTGTGAATACTATATTACAATAAATGAGATGCAGGGATCAGATTGTCTGGATTCTCCATGATGTACATAGGCTTGATTTTATCTATGGGGGACTTTGATTGTATTTATTTATGAATTGGAAACAAAACTTTTTCATTTTTTGACTTAATGTGGTTCTGAGATTCCTATTTATCTTTACAAATACTAGATGTGGTTTCCCTCCCCATGTTTATTGAGTCTCCTTTGAGACATTGTTTTTAAATGTTTTTAACCCTATTTTGTGTTTCTTGTTCCAATAATGGCCCTGAGTCATTTGTTTGTTGGGAGTTTATTTTTGAATAAAATTCTTTAGCACAATTTATTTATTTGTATATAATTTTCATTTACTATTTTTGAGAGTGCGCTCTTACATTGGGTTCTTTTTTCTTGGTTTGTGATGAATTTATATTTCACCCATGAGCAGCACCTGTCATTATCAGTGTGAAATTAGAGTCAGTGCTCACTGCCCCCAGCCCTTTCTTTGGACACATGAGGGTGGATCAGTGATGGTTTGGGCTGCCATATCATAGCATTCCCTTGGCCCAATACTTTTGCTAGATGAGCACCTCACTGCCAAGGACTACCAAACCATGCTGGAGGACCATGTGCATCCAAGGGTTCAAACATTGTATCCTGAAGGCGGTGCCGTGTATCAGGATGACAATGCACCAATACACACAGCAAGACTGGTGAAAGATTGGTTTTAAGAACATGAAAGTGAAGTTGAACATCTCCCATGGCCTGCACAGTCACCAGATCTAAATATTATTGAGACACTTTGGGGTGTTTTGGAGGAATGAGTCAGGAAATGTTTTTCTCCACCAGCATCACGTAGTGACCTGGCCACTATCCTGCAAGAAGAATTGTTTAAAATCCCTCTGACCACTGTGCAGGACTTGTATATGTCATTCCCAAGATGAATTGATGCTGTATTGACCGCAAAAGGAGGCCCTACACCATACTAATAAATTATTGTGGTCTAAAACCAGGTGTTTCAGTTTCATTCATTGTCCAATATGTATCTTTGAGAGTGGCTCTCCTGCAAAATCCTGATTTTGGCTTTGGATTCTGGCTTTTCAAAACAGTTAAATCTGTCACTCTAGTCACTGACTAAAGTAAACACAACTGATCTCCAGCAAAGGAAGTGGGTGAAATAGGAGTGGCTTATGTAAAAAAAAAATTATATTAAATTAAAATTTTCTGAAAAGAAGTAAACCATATATATCACAATGAAGTATATTTTAACAATGAAAATGACATGAGCAATTAACTGTTGGACCCTTCAGTTCCCCTTTAATGGGAAACCTTACTCACTTGTATTTGCATACTCTCTGGCAGTGAAGGTTATAAGGACCATAAGTGCTAGAGCAGTGTGAATTAAATCAGTGTAAGCAAATATCAGGTCTCCAGGGAAATCCTCAAGTTATCCTGATAACTCACACCAATCTATAGCTGTTGGGAGCTGATCTCTGGGCTTTAGTGTCCAAAGAATTTCCCAGGTATGACCATAAGTCAGTATGGACTCAGTGAGAAGTTAGGTGCTCTTTAAATGGCCTTCTCATTCAACTTTGTTCACAGACTTGGAAATTGTGTGACTTACTGAAGGCCACTACTTAGGGCTAATTCCTATTCTGTAATTACCTGAGTAGATTTCAGCATAAATGTTGCAAATAGCATGTTATTTTGCAGCTGGAACAGTACTGGCCATTTGTAGTTATTAGTATTCTATTTAAAGGGGCACTATAGTGCTGATATAACTGCACACATACATATAAAACTACTTTATACTAAGCCAATTGCTGACACAAATAGTAAAAAAAAGAAGTTTAGTGAAGAAATAATACTTGCAGTTTGCTTCCCTTAATTACTTACTTTTCCTGAGAACTGACATTTTCCTCCCCCGCTCCCACAAATCTTTCTGTTCTGCAAATCAGGCAACATGAGAAGAAAAAACTGCCTGACTGTGCTATTGGTTAAGCAGTGTGCTGACCTTTTGGCCGCATAAATTAAGCTTGTTTACAGGAGATTATAGAGGGAAAGCTGACTTGTGCACATGTGCTAAGTAGCAAGTTGGGTAAAAATGTGTGGGGGTGGGAACCTTTTCATGGAAAACTGGCCAGTACACATCACACACACATATTTCCTGGTACAGGAGTTTATCAGTGCTGCCTACTCAATCATTCTGCATGAACCAACTACTGCGGAGAAACGCTTCTGCTTCTCACTAAGGTACAGTACTGAATATGTAAAGATGTAATTTGACTATAGTTCTCCTTTAATCAATACCATAGGATTTTATTTAAGTAAGCAATTTAACAGTTCAATTTTAGCAATAAAAGAAAAGTCATACATTATACTTGAAATATTGACAATTTATATTGAGACAGTTCCATTGCTGTAAAATGTTATTTTTCTATAAATGTGTGAAATACCAATGCTCATGTTCTAAATCTAAAGGCTAAAGTCAATTAAGTGTCATGTCACTATTTATATTTTGATTCAGAGCCTGGTAAAGTGAAAGTTAAGAAGCTGCTTTGATGTGTGTAAGAAGAATCCATTGACCCTCAAAAAGAATAGAATGTAAAATTAAACAGATGTGTTTCAGTCTTTAAAAGAACAGAAACACCAAGGGGGGTTATTCACTAAGGTGCGAATTCCACTGTCAAATTCTCAAACAGCGGATTCCCATAGTAAATCCCCAACCATTTCCCCATTGTAAAGTTGTGACAATTTTTTAAAGTTGAGATTGTGACAATTTTCCCATAATAAATTCGCGACTGCAACAATATTCTCATTATAAAGATGCGACTGCGACAGTAGCAGCCTATTGTGACTGTCTTTATCTGGCAAATTCACACCTATACACAACAATTCGGACTTTAGTGAATAACCCCCTAAAAGTGAAAATGCATCAGATGCATTTATAGTTTCTATATAGTCAATCTGTTCATCCAAACAATTTCAATTGTGTCTTTAAAATAGGATATTTAGCTTTGAAAAATTGAGTATATTATCTATTGGAATATAGAAAAAAAATGGGAGTAAGTAAGGTCTGTTTAGTAGCATGGCTGCTGTCAGTAAAGATAAAAACAGACAGAAAGAAAAAAATCATGAATATAACTTCAAGGTGCTGTATTTGACTAACTGACTTATTAATCCAAATTGTAATTTTAATCTTTTGGGTTTTACTGGCCCCTTAAGGGGTGCTAAATAACACACCCATGAGATCTTTATTGTGGGAGGAAATACAACAGATATGCAGATAATTTTAAACAAATCAATGCTCTCTTCATGAGATATTTCCCTATTTTGGTAGCAGAGCCCTGATGATTTATTTATGAATGAAGAGAAGATTTGGGGTGTGAGGTCTCAAACTCAAACTTGGGGGTGTGGGGTATCTGCTTTGGGAGAGGTTCCCTCAGACCTCCCTTACCGCTGCCCCACTCACCAAGTCACCAATCACAACTTAAAATATTAATGGGGAACCCATACTTCCTAAGCCAACCTGGCATGGGGATCTTAAAAAAATAGATCATGCCCCCTGTCCTAAGACTAACCAATCCCTACCTGCATGTGGGGTGAGGGCTCTGAGGTGGGAACCTCTATTTCTTAATATTGGGATGAAGTATTTAGGGATTTAGTGTGCCCCCCCAACATATAACATGAAAATAAAATCAAAAGCATTTGTCTCTTTACCTCTTCTGTTATCTTCAGTTAATGATCCATGAATTAGTCCTGCACCACAATCATTTCTTGCTCGGAAAAATTCCCATGGAGATGAAACCTAACTTACAGGGAAATGCGATGGGCAAAGTTTCTTTTAATATCTGTGCGCTATATATCTAGCCTCAGTACCTGGTCATGGTGGAAGGGAGTTGACCTTTCACTGTGATTTTCGTGGATGTGTTTTGTAAGTGTTTCATTGCTAGCTTTGGCTGTTTGGATTAGTTCTTGCTGATTATGTCTGTCTTCGGATAATTTTTTTGGCTTTTGAATGTTTACTTTTGCTGGTTACTTTGCTTCTTTAACATGTGTTTTGTAAAGATGCTGTTTTAAAAAATGTGAAAATATACAAACCTTGGCTTATTATATATTTGTTTCTTAATTAGTTCATATCTGTTATGCCTTAAACCAACCAAATTCAGACCTGCTTTGTACTGGCAATGTGACATTTGCTTAGAGTAATAAGAATCCAAAGTGCTCATCTCTGGATATAAATAATGAATATATAAGTAATCCTTTTGAGTTTGTATTTTTATGTTTTATCTTTTCTGCTTTAAATGTAGTAATTTTTTGGTTACCCCTTTACTGCATGAAGTAAAGGAAGTGAGGGGGGTCAAAAGACCAGGTGGGTAAAGAAACTGTGGAGATTAACTGGAGTTTGCTAATGACGTTAACTGCTAGGCGTTTACCTAACTTGTTGCTGTTAACCTGGCCTTGTAACTGGAATCCAGGCTTTTAAATAGGTATTGCAGGTCATTTGGCTTTGTAAGTTGACTTTGGATTTTTATACATTTTTTGAGACCTTTTAACAAACATAAGACACAAACCAGCAAAATTCTTATCAAATGTGCCAAAGAGATTTATTTCCCTTTAGTTATAACACAAGGTAAGGTTAGGTATTCTAACATAACTGAAGTAAATAACTAATTGAATGCTCACAATATGTGGGTTGAGATTTGGGGGTTATTCATCAAAATCCAAACAGTCATGTAAATGCCCATATTCACGTGTATTCGCGACTTCTCCAACTCTGCTTATTCAACAATCTCTGCGATGTGACAAATTCGTGAACAATTCTGATGCTTACTCCAGTCGCAAACTTACGGATCTCTTTGCATCAATTTGCATGCGCGTGCACAGGTAATTCAGCTATTCAGCATGTGACGGAGTCTGTCGAAGGGGCAGATTCTCCAGGGGGTACTGCTCTGAATTCACCTATTTGCCTTCACCAGATCAGAGTGGCAAATTCAGGGGTTGATGGCAGGGCTCCAGTGTTGCATAAGGCAACTATTCATTCAAAAGTAACAATGGCGACTGTGTCTAAATTAGTCTACTATTAAACATGAACTAGGCACAAGGTAACATATAAAAATAAGTATATTTCATTTATTTACAGTTAGTGGAATATGATGAGACTGACATCACTAATATATTTCACTGGAGGAATTCACCTCACTCCGCATGACTTCAAATCGTACTGTTGTGCTACTGACTACAACTTACAGCGCATGCGACAGCATCTGTTGCTCTCCGCTGCTTCATGAATAAAGAGAAGTGAATTCACGACTTACTAATCGTATTGATGTGAACAGACGCAGAGACACTATGGAAGGCAAATTTGGACTTTAATGGTCTCTCTGTGCTTCTCAGGTGCCTACAGTGCACTTTATCTAAAAGCCCACCTTTTACCCTCCTTCTTGTTGCATGAAACCTGACCCCCACTCCTTCTCTTCCCATTGGTTGGCATTGATCATGAGCCCTTACTCCAATCTGCGCTCCTATCTATCTATATGTCAAATAAACCAGTGGATTTCAAATAATCTATGTAAGAAGTTTGCACAAAATGGCAAAGTATACCTTTTTAAAAAATGCATTATATGTGCATCATATCATGTGCAAGTATACATAATATCTTGCAATTCAGATATGTTCAGACATGTGGGAAGAACTAAGAGATCCTTTTAAAATGATTATCAGAACATCAAAAAATATGAAGAAAAATATAAACTAGTACAGAATGTCTTTAAGCATATTTAGGAAAGCACAAAGGGCAACATCACAAGAGTAAAAGTCATGGGTATAAATTGCATTGCCTCAAGAGAAAGGGGGAAGTGATTAATTATGCTTTGAAAACTGATCAACAACACACTGGATACATACATTAGACACCCTGAACCTAAGAGGAACAAATTGAGTCATAGATCTGGCAGCTTTTTTATTTTTGATTTTGGTAGTTTGGCTTGTGTTATCCTATCATGAAAACAGTGGCAAATAAATCCAATATGAACGACTCAACCTTTCACAGATAACAAGCTTTACTGGAACAGACAGTTCTGGAAGGCTTCATCAGAGACTATTTACTTTTAACAACCCAATGTTAACATGTATAACAGCTGAATAATATATTTACTGTAATATTCTGAAGTAATTTATTTTGGGCTATTTCCCCTATATATGTAAATGTAGGCCAGTGACTAGGTTTCTTGATGCAATAGTCCATTGGATATGGCAGTGGCTATTAGCATCAACCTTTTGTACTGCTGAGTGGAGTAGTATTTAGGATTTGTTGTCTAAAAGCAATATCTACATTGAGAATTTCCATCAAAATAAGGTATAAATATTACAATGCACAAATCTCATTCCACCAAGTACCTTCTTCTGATCATTATCATGATTTTCAATATAACAATGGCATTTCAGCTAGTTTGCCTCTGGAGAGCGTTGTCAGATTTTACTAATCTGTGAATATTTCATGACATTTAAAGGTAATTACAATAAAATAATGCACATAGGGTGTTTAGAAAAGCAATCTCGCACTAGAAGGGGTTGTCTTCTTTTTTCAGACACTTCTAATGTTAGAATGTATTTGTAATACAGTATACTGTACATTCAGAAATGGAAATCCAGTTTTGATGAGTTTGTTTAGATTGATTAGATCTGTTAAGACAAGATTAGCATGCAGCTTATCCCAATACAGGCTCCTTTATAAGTCTTAGGAGGCTTATCCTTACTTTACATATTTATTGGCACTAGCATGTTTGCCTGCTGTTTGCATTTCTTTCACAGGGAATGAGGAATAAGTATACAAATATGCAAAAAAAGATTTGTGCTCAAGGTACAACACATTAAAATGATATACTTGCCTTTGACAAGATAAAGTCCTATACCAACCATTCATTTGGCATCTGAAGGAAGCAGATTCTGCTAAATCACCTGACTCAGCTCTTTATACAAAACAAAGCAGTACACCTACTTAAATTCTCTACCTCGACAGACTGTGTTACTTGCTGAAAAGTCAAAATACCTGTGCTCGTGAAGTGCTCTGTAAGATCGGAACTATCGTAGTCGCCCAAATTAGATGCAAATTAGCCACATTGCAGAAGTTTGCTGAATAAGAGAACATGAGGAAATGGCAATCACATGTGAATTCAGAGCTACAGTTGTCTATTCAGCCTTTCATACATAAAGTCCTAAAAGAGAAGCAGAAACAGAAAGCTGCTTGACCCTAAGGGATCCAACAGCAGAAATCACAGGAATGCATAAACATTGGAAGATGATTTCGCTCTGTCTCCAGAGCACACAGATATTACCACTGGCGTGAGTATTTATACTAAATAACAAAATTGAGCCATTTCTTATTACTATATTCACATTGTCAGGAAATAATGGTCAACTATCAGCGGTTGTTTCCTTTGTGGTGCTGGTTGGAGGTATTCATGGTTTGTATCAGCGGGGTGGCACCTTGGGCAGGAATTGAACCGGAAGCCTACTGTTTTACCACTACTCCGTTGAGCTTTAGCTTATAAACTTGTATTTTCCTGTGTGTGCTGTCCTTGGTGCTGATCTATCACTGCACACTTTAGTGGTTTGTTCAGGTGTTTCCTGTCTGTCATTATCCAGGCCTTTAAATATGAAGTCATTTCCTCCTCTCCTTGCTCAAGCTTGTATTCCTGTTGTGAAGTTCTGCTGAAGCTCTCGTTTACTGTTTAATCGAGTTACTGACCTCGGCTTGTTCTGTCATTGTTGTTTTTTTTGGAATTCCTAACTTTTGGCTTTATCTGACTATGTTTATCTGCTCTCCTGGTATTCCTGATCTGACAATATTGACTACGCTCTTGCTATTTCTCAGGTACCTTGGTTTGGTTATTGTGTTGCTCCGGTGCCCTAATTTTTCTGCAGCAGAAAGTTCGGGGCCCCAAAAGGTCTTTGGTGAATACCAGAGCATTGGGGTTTCCGTCCCAGCTGCTGGTTCCCCTTTGGGTCCAGTTTCTGGTAGTAATCTTACACACATTTTGATTTTTGAAAGACACTTAACAGAAGACTATATTGCATATATATATGTTAGACTATATTGCATCTTTAATTTGTAATCACTGTAACTGGTATTACTTACTTTCCACTTCAGTCATCTGTCCTCTGTTACATGAAATAACCTCTATGAGGACCCACTGAAGTCTTGGCCCACTGGGAATTTTCGTGTCCTGGTGGGCCAGTCCAGCACTGAATATGGCCCACATGAAACTGGATTCACGTCATTTTTACTTTGGACATCCTCCACATTTTGCTATTTTGGATACACAGAGATGAAAAAAAGCAGGTTTGCCTCTTCCCCATCCTCAGTAAACAACACAGAGTTTAGCTTTAGACCTACAAATAATTCTCCTTATTTTCTCTCTTTTTTATGCTCTTTAAACTAACACACCTAAAAAAGTGTGGCAACCCCAAATAACTGAAAGTCTTCAGCAGCGTGTACATAGGTACCCATGAGCAGGGGCATAACTATAGAGGTTGCAGCAGAAACTGAGTCTAAACCTCCAGGGGCATGGCTGCCCTGCCACAACTGCTGCATATCCTCCACAGCCCCACAGTGTCTGTGCCCTGTGCCCCCCTGGATTTAATCAACTGTAAAAATATATACTGTATTGTTGAAAATATTTCTCAGAGTGTAGCTTATTCCCTTTGAAGGTACTTAAAAGCTGGCATTTAAAAACTGGCTGGGTTTTTACTGCTCTCATATATTAACATCATTTATTTAAAATAAGTTTGGATTCTTCTTTTTGCACGGTAATAAATTCACCCAGACTTTATATACAGTTACATTTCACATTTTTCTATTATTCCTTGCTTTATGTCAGTTTTAGATATGACTAGCATTGTCTCCCTGTTATCTAAACTGAAAATGAAAAATACACATGCCTTTCCATGAATGCCAGAGGATCAGCATGAGTAACCACAGATACAAAGTGATTTCAAGAACACACAAGCCAGATACATTAAATATAAGATTAAGGTACTGTCTCTCGTGTTGCTGCTGTTTGCGCATTTATTTTTGGATGTAGATCTCACACAGCTGCTTTTTGAAGAAAAAAATAACTTCCAGTTATTTAAAGTCCCTGAAAAAAGACTAACTAATCTAGTTTTAGAGAATTTCCAGTGTCCTAAATCTCTGAAGAATACAAGTATTCATATGGAAAAACATAGCTAAAAAAAGCACAGCGTCAACTCTTTGGGGGATATATATAAATTCCATTTTTAATTCGGTTTGCCGTGTATCAGCGTTTTTAAATGTTAATTTTGGACTTTTCAATGCAGCTGATTTATATAGAGTCAAGAAGAAAGTTTCGATATTGAATAAGAACTACATTGATAAATATCAAACAGTTGAAACTGGTACAATTTGCTGTGTTTTCAATCAGGTTTCAGATCAATATTAACATTTTTTTTTCAATAGGAAAATGAATATGACTGTGGCTAAGTGACAGGACTATCTTCACAGAGAATAACAGGCTAAAGCAGGCAAACAGTTTTGGCAGGCATGGGACTACCGAGGTCACAGTTGTATGCAGGCCCGACTGTTCTGACCACTGCGGCCCTCGGTGGGGGTCTGGGTAAGGGGGCTTCTGTGCAAATCCTGCATTTGGGCCTAGGTGAGGGAGGGACTGGAGAAGGTTGCCCCAGAGCAGCTAGTGGCACGTTGAGATTTGGGCAATAAAATGTGATTTAACAGTTTTATAAATAGGTAAAAAGGTGATATTGATATATTACAGTATTTCACTAGGACAGGGGTCGGCAACCTTTTTGGCTGAGAGAGCCATATACATGCAGCTCTGTTCAGCCCTTTTGAATCCGGAGCTGCCAACGTCATATGTGACATCACATAGGTGATGTCAGCAGCTCCGGATTGGCTAGCAACCCAGAAGCGCTGAAAGAGTTTTGTCTCTACAGCGCTAGCCAGTGATTAGCAGGCAGACTGTAACGAGCTATGCTTGCATGTGAGCACTGCTCTACTCATTACAGTCAAAGAGCCAGATGCAGCCATCAAGACAGCCACATCTGGCTCGAGAGCCATGGGTTGCTGACCCCTGCACTAGGGTTAACCAGTCAAAAAACTTTTCAACTTTTATAAATATCTCACAAGAGTCCTTGTTTCTGCAATAAGCACTTTTTTACTTTTGAAAATAAATGTCCTGTTATTTTCCTTTCCTGTGCTGGAAAGTGAGAAAACAGTGCTCAGCATTTAAATTTCATGCTGCTGAAGTCATCCATGACTTCAGAGGCTGGGATTGGCTAAAAAAAACTCAAGTCCAGGGCTACTAGTACCATTAAGAGCCAGCAGACACAAACTGTGCAAAAAAAGAAAGTGTGCCGCTCTTGACTCTTTCTTGGTGCCCCCTACAAAGCTTCCCCTATATTAATTTAGTGACAGATTAGGAAAGAGCCAATTTCTCTCCATAAAGTATTAATTAGCATTCCGAATTGCAGCTTACAGTAGAGAGAAGAGTAGGTGATGCCAAACAGTCCCAGTCTTCATCTTGACTTGATTCTCCATTGAGAATCCTTACAACTTCTATTGTGCTGTTTCCAGTGGTTGTCCTCTGAAAAGTATTTCACTAGAGATGTTAATCCAAAGCACTTAAAATAAATAAATAAATAATAAAAACATATTAGAAAGCTTGTATTTAATCCCTAAGAATATGATGAGGCCAAGTTGTCATGGAGAGTTCAGATCCTCTAAAAATAGTTGCACTTTGCAGTGAGGCACCAGGCCGGCTGGTACAATCAAAGCTTGAGAATTCTTAAAATTCTTGAAGCACCTTCTAAAAAAATGCAAAGCCAGCCAGAGAAGAAGAGCTTATATTGTTTTTAAGACTTAGGAGGACCACTCAAGTTATACAGCCAAATTATCAGTGCAATAATTAAGATGATTTGTTATCTGGGGTAGATATAATAAGGTGTGAAATGTTTGGATCCTGAAAACAACAACAAATAAACTTACAGGAACCCTGTTGGCTTGTATATCTGTGGAGTCGGTAATTTTACATGACCCTGTATTGAATGCATTCATCTTATTTTTGGGACATTAATGTAGTCTTCTTATAAAATATGTGAATTCTCTATGGTGTAAATTGAGTTGTCATTTAAAAAAACAGAATAGTTGAAAGGATTCTGCCATATTTCCATTCTAATATATTTCCACTTGATTGCTTGAAAATGCAAATGTTAGGAAGGTCCAGTTCCACAGCATCCTTGGAAGCCTTTAATGTTTGCCATTTGCAAATCAAATTTGCAGGATTCTTTTTTTTTTAATTTTTCTAACTGTCACACCAGTTAATGGTGATCAAATGAAGCAGCAACACTTTGGTGTTTTTGTTTGAATTGTTACTTTTTTCACTTCTATTTTAAATAGGGTTATCTGGTATCGAAGGCAGGGGCATTGAGATGTTATGAAAATCAAGGCAGAAAGCCAACACCAATTATAGTAATATTCATCAAGACAAAGATGTTAAGAACTGTACATACCTTTTTTATAAATCCTTCCTCTGCACAGATTCCATAAGGGATTCATTTTCGCTGCTCTCACAAAGTACAGTTAGCCATACGCTGCTCATTTACCTAGATTAATTTGGATCTGGCTGTAATAGCAAATTACTCTTGTGCAGTAAAGTAGCAGCTAAAGCATTATATCAAATGACAGTTCAACAGTGGGATGTAATCCTGGGGTGCAGATTGCTATGAATAGCAAATAAAATAATTATTGTTTATAGCAGTATCTGGACTTAGAATAAACATTAGAAGTTGGAATGTTCTGCTGGCATCAAAATAAGTTCTTTACTAAATTAAATCGGATTTACTTAAAAAAAAAAAAACACTTCCCCTTAATTGCCACTTATTTCTTACTCCTGCTCTAGCAGAAGGGAAAAGGGCAAGTGGCCATAAGCTGAATTACCTGGATCCCGTTGAAATTCTTGGTGCAGGAGGATGTATTGATATTTACCTGGAACAAGAATAGCAGCCCCTGGAGCATACAGGACCCTGATATAGTGTGAGAGGACATTGACTTGGCTAGGAACGGCAAAGGAAGTGGGGCTTAACAGGAAGATTGTGACATGGGGAAAAAGGAAGTGGGAGGGGCAGGGAGTCCTTATGGCTACCCACCCTTGATGTACATGACTTACAACAAATATTATATATAATATGTGACTTACTTATAAACACATGAATGTTTATTCTGTGTTAAAATATTATAAACTAGAAAGAGAAATGTAAAAATCCTTTTGTTAAATAAGTAATTGAAGGAAAATATAAATATATTGTATTGTTTACTGTCAGGGTCAGACTACTCCAGCCTGCTTGTTGGTTCTGCCTTATATTAGATGAGTTGTCTAAGTTCTACATATTAAACTGTAGATTGTGTTCGTTTCCCTAAATTTGTCACAGGGAAATATATATTGTACTCTTCATCTGCCACTGGGAAAAGGGCCCTGCACCCAGGATTAGTCCCTGGGATTGTGTTGTACACCCAATAATGTAAATAAATATAAACCTGATGGGCATTTTGCATTACACCTCAATATAAGCATGATGGGCACTAAGCATTTTATCTGAATATAAGCAAGATGGGCACTGAGCACTGTATATGGGTGTAAGCATAATGAACAGTGAGCATTGTTACAGGACATAAATAGGATAATCTCTATGTATACTATTATTCTGTTTAGAAAATTATAGTAACAAATACACTTTTTGTAACACTGTAATTAAATGGCATAAACTGCACAGCTATTTGGAGCAGGCTGACAATACTTCAACTTGAACATCAAAGAATGCGGAAGTTCCAAATGAAAATTATGAATGCAGTGGTTTATTGTGACATACTCACAAAAATAAACAACGTTTCGGAGACTGTGTCTCCCTTCATCAGATGCAAGGTGAAACAAAAAAAAGTGTGAGAGGGGGTTGTGGGGCAAATAATGAAAAGGACTGCACATGCCTATGGGGATTATACAAGGCTAAGTGGGAGCGCTTGAGGATGACATCCTATTAGGAGCGCTGGGGAGTAAGACACCTGCACTCTGCTAGTACTTCTATGCAGAGGTGGCGATGATCTGATTCTCAACCCCCTGAGCTCCCAGACATAGCAGTGCACAGAGGATAAGAATCAGATCATTGGGCTGCCACTGCATAGAAGCACTACTAGCCTACTAAGTGTTGCAGCAGGCTGAGAGTCTGAAAGTGGGATTATTATGCAGGTGTCATCAAAAACTGGGGGGGGGGCCGCGATTTCATTACTCCACCTAGGGCGCCAAAAAAACTTGGCCTTGCCCTGTCTCTGACAGTCTCTTCTTTCAGTCTCGCGAGAAGAAGCCTCTTACATGTGGAATGTGTCCAATTGTCTACCTTGTCCAGACTCCATGCTACTGCACCTCTGGCAGCTACCCTACCACCCTGTGTGATTACCATCTTCTGGGATTGTTCGGTATGTAGTTCTTTTCTATTCGGAGCATTTGTTAAATCAATTACTTTTCTATTCGGCTATGAAAATTAATTTATATTCAGTATGTATTTAATTAATTAATTACACATTAATGTTGGGGTTACAAAGAAATGCAGTTTCAGTTTGACATTAATTAATTACACTTTACTGTTGGGGGTTACAAAGAAATACATTAGGAGCTATTTTCTGACTACAGCTACTGTCACATTGTGGCGCAAGGAAAAGTATTCTAACATGTAACTGCTGAGAACTTAAAATGATTGTAGTACTGGTATTAGCTCTTCTTAGCTCTTATTGACATCATGTATCTTCTTGCCGCCTCTATTGTGCCAATCAATATCTTTTAATCCTGTGACATGCTTAATATTTATTGATTATACTTATATTTATGAGAAATTAATTAATTAATGTGTACCGGAAAATATTTTTTTACAAAAATAGCACTGCATAAAGCACACCTCATCCAGAAGTATTTTGCAGTTTTATAGTGAGTAACACTTGGAGTGTATACCAGACATTGCAGTGGCTGCACACTTCATTATGGGATGGAAAAAATACAAAGGGTAGGTAATTCATGATCATGTCTCTGCCAGATTATGATATATAAGCTTTACATCACCATGGAAAGTCTATACTCTGATTGCCCTTAGTGATCACCTGAGCATTACATTGATATTGGAGGACCATGTTGCCATCATATTCAAATGTCTATTCTGAATTAGGGGCCTTCTCCAAGGCCTATGGGGAGGGAATAATTGTTACTGAGTCATAGATTTGTGGCTTAACAGTAATTTAAAACTGTTCCTTTTGCCGTTACTTATCTTGGCTTTCCATTTAAGCAGTGTTTGTTGGCAGCCTTTCATGTCCCCTATAACTAAATCTCCAGAGAGTTCCCCACCTCGTGCTTTTCTTTCATATATTGTTCAAATATTTTCTTCTTTATCTGGCCTTACTGGTCCTTTAATATGAGGCTGTATACAAATGAACTATAGAATTAAATCTCCCTTTGATTAACCAACTGTTAACTGCTTGAAAACATATACCACTGTGCAGTCGGTCCTGGATTTGCTGTCAGTATACACCTGAGACATAATCATTTAAGAACCTTTTAATGATTGCAGCAAGGAATGTCAGTGCTGAAAGGTTAATTTATAGAAACCATCTGAATTTGCAGCAATTCCCCCTTGTGTGCAGCTGTCATTGTAAGTAACACAAGTTGCTAACGTATAGGAGATAAAACATACTCCTTTCACTAGTTTGATGTCTTTTGCCACTTCTCATTAATTGAATGAAGACAAACAGCAGGATTTTTTTTTTTCCCTTTTTCTCCACCTATTTAATAAGGCCGCTGGAGGCTGGGAGTTTCCTCTGTGGAAGAGATGGTGAACTAATTTACAAGATTTACTGTTAATGAATGTTTGTTCATCATTTTTCACTCTCTTCTGTTATCTTTTCCCTGACCATAATTGCATTTTTTTACTTTTGCCTTCCTATTTCAAGGTTATGAAATATGTATACCTGCAACAGATAATAGCAGTAAAAGGCACGCAAAATGTCTCCATGTTGGCTGAAATTGTATTAAAAGCTGATCTGTTGTAGGAATTATTACAAAAATTAAGGAGAAAATTGTACTCCTGCTCCTCACTTCCCAGATAAAGTATATATGGTGCAAGGTAATATATACTGGAGAATGTAGAGGAAAACACAGGAAAGCCTGGGACAGAGCATTACCTGTACACCTAATAAAAAGTTAAATATTTTATTATTAAACAGATAAAAGCAAAAAGAGTAATACGACAGGACATAAATAGGGAAAAAATAAATAAAGGGGAAGTAAAGCTAAGACAATAAAGTGCTGGAGTTAATAACTGAGTCTCAAAGGACTCGTGAATATAATATTAAGTGCAATGAAAGAGCACAAGGTATCTCATTGTAAATTATATACAAAATAATTGAGTTAAATTTAACCCAAATAGGGTAAGTAGTGCTATGATTATGACAGTGCTAAAGAGAGGGTGATTCTAAGAGAACCTATATAGATAAATAAAAGTGATAATGAGGGGGCACATAGTGCTGGTGGGATATTGTGTGGAGGATAAGTGTGGCTTAATTAAAACCCAAAAATAATAAGAAGAATTCTTTATGCTAAAAGATATTCCTGACTCCCACTCCAACCAACCCGTCCCTATAGGTACTGACCCAGTAATCTGGTGTTCCCTCTCATCAATCTGTATAGGAGAAAAAAATGTATTTATTTATTTTAAACAAAATCACTAAAAAGTGCTAGGTGCTATATTATACAAAAAGGTAACAGGGTGGGAGAACACTAAAAAGTGTTGTAAGGCAGGATAGGTACTAGGAACTGTTAGTAATGAAAAGTGCTATGCATGAGAGTTAGATAGCACTCAAAAGTGCTATGCATGAGAGTTAGATA
>WMED01007417.1:0-17656 GCA_019650415.1 Pipa parva
TCCTGATTTCCCTCCTCAGCCCCTAATTTGCCCCTTACTCCTGATTGCTCTCCCAGCCCCAGATTGCCCCGCCAATTCCTTTGCAGATTCCCAGAGTGTCATTTTGGTTGGTGGCGTGCCCCAGGATTTTGTAAATGTAAAAAATGTGCCGCGGCTCAAAAAAGGTTGAAAATCACTGACCTAGATGATGCTAAAGTCTAGTCTAGAAGTGGAGCATTCCTGAACTGAACCTTATTCTGTCAAATGTTTGTCACATATTTCCAACTGCTACTCCTGATGCAGAAATACTCAAGTTCAGTTGACAGGCACCATGGTGGTTCACTGGAGATTTAGATTTAGCCTGTATTGGTCTCCAGTAATTCTGGTTTCACCACACTTTCCATGATGCCTTCCAATATTCTTATCAATGACAATGGATGCTTCTGGATCTGTCCTTCCTCCATCTGAGCATTAGCACCTTTATTTGGCAGTATGGTGCTTGAATTCACTTTTCTCCACGGAAAGGGAATCTCCTTTTCCATGATTTTAACTATGCTCAGTCAGTGCCAGAAAACATTTAGCCACGAAAATCTACTACCAAGTCTGCAGAATTTATATATACTGCTAGATCTGTTGACCCAAAACGTCTTTGCACGCCTCACTTCTTTTAAGAGGATCTTGATAAAGGACTCCAAGTCCCTTAACTCAGAACTCAAATTTCTGTGTCTCTGCACTCTTCCAGCTTAGCTCATCTTAAAATATTCAGAACTACCTTTAAGGGACTACTGAAGAACACCTCCCTTTTAGAAGACCTATCCCTCTGTGGGACCTTAATCTGGTCTTTGTGAAACACACAGCGGTTTCCCTTTGAGTTCTAAAGTTTGGATGATTTTAACTTTTTGACCATTTCTTCCCATTACACCTGGCATGCCTTCTCATAGTATCACAGGGACCAGGTATTCCTAAAAAAACAAAAATCTTTCTTTTAAGCCCAATCTCTTGCTCTCGCCTATAAAGTATCTGGTAGGGAAGGCTAAGGATAATAGCACACTTTACCCAGAGTGTGGAAGCCTCATGGGCCTTCCAACATGGGGCATAACTGCAGCTTCATGGAGTTTGAGCCATATCTTCACAAAGATTTACAATTTTATCTATGCCTTTGCGCAAGTGAATTTTGGAATAAAAAACATTAGTGACAGCAGCCCGGGTCAATTTTAGATTAAAACTGTGGGGGTAGTAGTTTAATACCTCTATTTTCTCTTCATAGGGTCTTGCTCATCTCCCTTTTCCCTTGTGGTAGTTTGACTTGGATACAACCCCAAAAGGCTGCTGATTTTGCTTTTTTAACATGCTCCTTTCTCTATTGCATTTTAGAAGAGAAGAGAATAGACTTTGGTTGTGTTATTTTCATCATGTTCTCCCTCTCAACTTGTAAGTTAAAGTATTGGTAATATAAGTGTTAGAAGGTTTAAACTTTCTTATAGATTTTAGTACATAAAGGATTATAATATTTGGTTTATTCTACCTCTCGATATATACTTGTAATCTTGGTTGTTCACTAATGTCTCCAATTTAAATATTTTATTTGGTTCATATAATTTTAGTTTGTAAATATTTATGTGCATATGGACTGCATTCGGTTTTACCTGTAATTGTGGATCTGGTCTTTTTTATGGAAATCCAGGCGGTAATTCAGCATAGTCCGAACTCACCCTCACATCCTTCGCCTCTGCTCGCACAGACCGTTAAGCGCTCGCTGATGTCCTGCGCGCGGACATCAGCGAACGCTTTAAAGGGATTCCAGTCTTGCGAGGCGACTCGAGTTGAGCCTCGCCGAGACTGGAATCCATTTAAAGCGTTTGCTGATGTCTGCGCGCAGCACATCAGCGATTGCATATCAGTCTGTGCGAGCAGAGGCGAAGGATCGGAGGGTAAGTTTGGACTATGCTGAATTATCTCCCAGTGTGTACTAAACATATAAACTGCTACAATGCACTTTGGCTCCCACTAGGTGTCTCCAGGAGGAATGAGAGGGATTGGAGTTGGTTTCAGCACTTGATCAATTTGCATTTTTTCTGCACTCTGGTCTACTTTTTTATGATAAACTGAATACTAAACTTGCATTGTGCTGATGTTACTTTAAAGGATATCTATAGACTTGTAAAGTGTAGTGGTTATTAGCAAGGGGGAGATACTCATCTATCACACTGTTAGGCTCCAGAGTTGCCCTTGCTGTCATCTATGCTGCCAATGTCTTCTGTGCTTGACAGCTGTAGTAGTCCTCTTCTCTTACTCTTTGGCATAAATGACAGAAAATAAGCGCATCTGCCAAAAACTGCTTCTGTGCTCTTTTTGGTGAAATTGAGAGGAACCACAGAATACACTAGCATCATAGAAGACAGCAGGTGCATCACTGGATACTTACAGTGTGACTGATGAGTATCTCCCCCTTCTCCATTTCAAATCACCCCTAGACTATACAGTCCTCTAGTTACCCTTTAAATTAACAAGTCTACATTTTACATATCTCTAATCTTAAACTATGAGAAATTGGCTAAATAATACAAAGCATTAGTATAAAAGAGCTGTAACTTTTTGCTATTTTACAAAGACATATGAAAAAGCTGCACCTCTTGTTTTCCACTCTCTTCACTGAAGTGATGGCGCCTCTGTTATTGACCTCAGTCTTCAGTGTGTTCTAATCTAAGTAGCCCCAGTTACACTGTGTCTCCACTGTGTTACAAATCATTTGTTCCAGGATTCCATGTTTCCTGCATACTGCTGTTTTTTTCTGGACACCATTGGGGGATTAATTTGGACATTAACTTGCAGTAAAGACCAAGAGCTCTCTCAGTGACAGAACAGAGGGCAAGAAAAATCTACAATTTATAAATTGGTTCAGAAAGAATCAGCAGATGTTTCAAGTTTCTGATTAGTCGTAAGTTGGTTCTCTGCACTTTAAAAGGCATTATTCGGAATCAATAACCTATACTATTTCACAGTAGATTAGCAATTATAATAAGGAGAAAATGGACTTCATTTGTTTAGAACTGATGCATTAAAACATTCTTGTATTTAGCAGTAACCTTTATTATTCAGTTAAAGCTTAAGTAAAGTGTATTTTAGACAAAAAAAACAAACAAAAAAAAACATGAATTATGTGGAGTCCCTAAAAAGGAAATGTACAAGAAAGGCTGTTGTGCCTTGCCTCCTCCCCCTTCTGAAAGATGGCAATCTATGAAAGAGTACAGTATACAGGCAACAGCATAAGAAAAAAATAACTGCCGCCAAGTTATTCTGTAGTGAGAGGAGGGGGATACATGTTTGGTCACTTAAATAAAACACTGAGCATTACATTTAATCATCAGAAAGCTCATCATCTAAATTTATGTCTGTGGTGTCAATATCTTCCAGCTCCATGTTATCCAAATCTTCCTCCAGGTCCAAAAGAACCTAAGAAAAGACAGAAATATTATTACTGGTCTTGAAACAAACAATAAAATCACTGGATATCAGAATGTAGTCTGAGGTACAAGTATGGAACAGTTATTATAACTATGAAATGGGCACATGATATTTCTCCATCACTCACCTTATCCATTGTGCTTTTGGAAGGAGGGCTTTCGGCCACTGGCATGGATGGTGGTACTGTGACAGGGGCAGGGACTGCTTGCGGTACTTCCACTTTTTCTACCAACTGCAGAAAATCAGGGAAATAACTACCTTTACTGTGTGCTCTCAACTTCAAAATCTAACAGTAATGAAAGGTTTCATTAGTAGCTAAGAGACACAGTGTATATTCCAGTGTTGTCAGAGAAGCACTAATCAATTTATGACTTTGTTGTAACCCAGCATTTCTCTTTAAAATGACCAGATTAGGCTGCTGCTATTCCATCTCAAGTGGAAGTAAGTCTCTTATTTCTCCTCATACCTCAACCATAGCTTACCACCACTCTGTTTTGCATCCACTTCCCATCCCACCCACACACAGTCTTGCTTATTTTCTTTTGTCTCTAATTTTGTATCTGGTTCCCTTGCTTTAGCATCTACACATTGTGTAACCAGTGTAAGCTTTAGTTCACATCTCATCCTAACAGAATCATATATTTTTTCATCTGCAATAATCACCAACTACTGTGCTGTAATCAGGATTCAAATTTCAGGTGTTTTTCCCTTTTTTACTGCCTCTATGTACACGACAGACTCCACAGAAGGATGGTGCAAATCCCCAATGATATACTGTCTCCTTATTCAGTTTTCCAATGTAGGACCTGAATCTTAGAAACGAAGAGCATGATTCAACAGAATTCTTCAGCATTCCATAATCTCTGTTTTCTCTTTCTCAGAGAGCAGACATGCTATGTCACTTCCAACTCTACTTTTTACCATTAGGTTCACAGTGATAAAAGCAAACTTGGACAGAAAACTGCATTTTCAAATTTATAATTCACTATGAATTACTATCACTATCAACACTATGAGTGGTTTTGTATCTTCCTGGATATCTCCAGGTCTCGTATGTCTTTTCTTTCCACTCCAGAATAGCAAACAATTCTTAATAAGAGTCCAAATAAATTATACCAAGGGTCGTCAAACTTTACTACCAAAAGAGCCATTTTGTCCCCTCTTCCACTAAAGAAAAGCAGTCTGGAGCCGCAAAACATAACAGCTTAGAAACTTTTAAAAGTTTTAATCGTTTTTTAATTTTACCTGTTACAACATCAGAATACAACAAACAGAAGAAAATAATAACAAAAATAAAATATACAGTACAAATCAGGTACATTGATAAATAATGTTTATTCTTTTTTATCATTTGTCAATCAAGGCAGAAGGGAACCACAAAAAGAAAGCTGAAGAGCCACATGCGGCTCCAGAGCCGTGGTTTGCCTACCTCTGAATTATACCTCCATCCTACCTATCAGCCCTAGTGGTTTCTGGGTCTCCCAGAGGAAATCAGTTAAATTATCTATAATTTTTAAAAAAATCCTTTTTTGATAATCAAGCTTTCCTAAAAAAATGAAAACTCCAGAAGAAAACAAATGTTGGATAAAGTCACAGCACACCTGCATATGCTGTATTTGTGACACAAACATGAACCAGCTCATTATTGCTCATTACAAATGTCTATGTTGAAAGGGGTTCGTCTATTTATGCACCACTACATTCTAATTCAGTGTGTCATAATCATTGCCATCTACTTATTTTACTGCCCTAAACTAGTAGTAATGTAAAATGTGTTAATTAACAAAAAACTACAAAACTTTATGTACATTTTTAATTTGAGGTTAACTACTTTATATAGTAAATTTAATATCTGCATTTTGTAGAGGTACCAAATCATAGAACTTACCGGTGAAAGAGATTCAGATGGATTAAATCCCTTTGCTTCAGACAGTACATTTCTCTCCTCATTTGGCTAAAAACAGATCATAATAAAGGACTTAATAATATTAGGGTTGAGCAGAATAAACAAGCCAATTTGTGAATATCTTTTGAAAACATGCCATACATCCATCTAGAGTTTTCACATTTACACAGAAGCACAGGTCAGAAAAAAACTACTGATTTTCAGGGGACGTGTCAACAAAAGAGGTTGTTGACTGAGGGTCCAGTAACCAGTTAGCATTTGCTGTTATAGGAGAATTAGAATAATGAAAGTCATCCTATGCTTGTTTTCTGTAGGTTACTATAATGCTGTAGAACAGCAGGCCACAACCTTGCTGGATCCAGAACCCGTTTTCCGGTTCCCAGAACTAGCAAAGGTTGAAAGGATTGCTGGGAGGGTGGGCGGAGCAATATATGCTGTCAGCCCCATGATGGTGACGTTAATCGTCCCAGTGCCAAGAGGCTCGCAGACTGTCAGTGATCCGCAACCCGTCATTTGGGGACCCCTGTTGTAGAAGATAATTTTTGTTGATGAATCCCAGTTTGATTTTTATTTAGGTTGCTATTATAAAAGTTGCATATTTATTTGTTAAAGTTTTCAAAAAAATATTGTTTCCATGGTTTTCTACCTAGCAAAATTTTACATGAAAAAGTTTTTAAAAAAATACTGCATAGCAATGTATGTGCCAGGGAACATTCAGAGGTTTTTAACCAAGATCAATGTACTTCTGTGCAGAGAAGAACAATGCAGAAAACAGTTTCAAGTTTTAGGCAAATCAAAATGACTCACAGTTACATTGAGATATTCCTTTGCTGGAAGCAACACACCGCTTTGCTGCTTCAAAAACTGCTCTCCCACAAATGCTTCCCTTAGACCAGGAAAAAGGTTCTCATATTCAGTGGGGTCGGCCAGCGAGTCTGCTGCCTTCTGGTTGACTTTAGCTAGGCTCTCTTTCCATAATTTCACTACCCTAGAGAGAATCAGAACATACAATAATATCTTTCTGCCATGCTCGCTGCATGATAATCGACCTATTTTAAAGAGATAAATGACATGGCCAGAAAATATTACAAATGGACCTTGGTTTGTCCATTTCGGTGTATAAACTAGATTTGTTGAACCAGCTAGCCACAATCTCATAGTAAACTACTGCAAACTTAAGAAGTACAAATATATCCATATGGAAAAAAAAATACTACCTGGACACTTGACTTGGCAGGTAGGTACGTGCAAGGAATGCTGCCTCGGGGAGGCGGCCCGTGGAGATTAGAAGTTCCAAACAGCTGTCCAGCCTGGAAATAAAACATTATGCAGTGTTTGTATTAAGTACATTATGATATTCATAACTTAATACAGGTTGTTAATGATAGCCTCCTTCTCATAATGTGGATTCAGCAGAATGAATGCAAGATTTTAGAGAGAGGCGCCTGTCACTTGCAACAAGAGTAAAATAAAAATATATAAATGGAAAAAAAGGTTTCACAGCAACTTTGCAGAAAATGCTCCACACTTTTCTGGAAATAAGCAAAGCAAGTTCAAAGAAAGGCAGGGTTCAGCACAAGCAGGTTGTAAACAAATTTAAAATTAAAGGCCTCTGTGTCACAAGAGATCCTGAACTGCTTTTGGAATTTCCAACCACAGTTGTACTAGCACAGGCAAATCATGAATTACTGCATATAGAGCCAAATCAGTTTTATTTTTCCACTTACTTTCCCAGTAAGAAATAGCTTAGAAATGCAACATTGTTTTTGCCATCTCTCTCTGCTCCTTCAGCCAGCTTGTTCACCATGGTGGCATTGCCCGAAGAGGTGGCTAAGAGTAAAAGTCCTCCATAATCTTGAGCATTATGTAGGCACTCTTGTGCTAGTCCAAACTGACATTTGCTGATAGCCAGCTCTGCGAGTTGCTTCCACTTCTGTTCAGACTAAGGAAGAAAGTCAAGAAATTATTTCAGCAGTTTCTAGAGTAGGAAAACAAACATCTAGTCCTAAGCCATCCATAAAAAATCTCTCATTCATGTCTTCTATGTTTTAAGAGTTTTCTAAATTAAATTCTTGTTAGACTAAAAGGGATGTAGGCAAATGCTAGAAACAAATTTGCGTACCTAAAATACTTAAGATTAACAAAAAAACAGAAGAGTCAAAAAAATAATCACTTCTGAGCAGACTGTATGAACTAAGCAACTGTGCAATGCAGGGCTGTGGAGTCGGTAAGCCAAAGCCCCGACTCCAACTCCTTAATTTCCCCTAACTCTGACTCCCGACTCAGGCCCCAATTCACCATTGTGTGAAGTGAGCCACGAAGCGTTCGGCTCACTTCGCAAATGGAGTTATGCGCATGCTGATGTCCTGTGCGCGGACATCAGCATGAGCATTAAAGGGATTCCCCTCCCGGCGAGAGCACTCGAGTCTTCTCGCCGGGAGGGGAATCCCTTTAATGCGCTCGCTGATGTCCGCGTGCAGGACATTAGCGGGCGCATAATACCATTTGCGAAGTGAGCCGAACGCTTCGCGGCTCACTTCGCACAATGGTGAATTAGGGCCTCAGGCTCCCTCATACATGCTGCATGTTTAAGAGATAACTTAATTTAAGCTTTTTATCATCCTTATGATACAATAATCAAGCTATTTAGGTAGAACATAAAATATATTTACTGGATACAAATTTGCAGTTTATTAAAGTTTTTTGTATTCTAAATTAGAACACAAAAAACTTTAATAAATTACAAATATGCAAAACGCTGCAGTAAGTGGGAAAAATGTTGTCTTTTAACAGTCCCTTTATGTTGAAAGCTAATTTTTGTAGTGAGCAAACTTCTCCTGTTTTCTCTAGCAGATCTGTGATGAGTGCAGCCATTCCTTCCAGTGGCTTTTCCTCTGATCTGTAAGCAAGGAGCTTCACTACTAAGCATGTACATAAAGTGCAGCACACATTCATTTCAATTAAGAGCCTAGATCCTTATATCAGGAATAGAACAGACCTTTACAGGACATTTCATTATTTTCCCAAATTCTTATGAAAATCTATTCAGCATATACTGCAATGAACTAACTTTACCAATTTATTATATATTTTGAGAGTCGGAGTCGGTCCATTTTATAACGACTCTGACTCCAAAGCCCTGGTGCAATGGATTCTTTGTTAATTGGTTGTGCTTCTAATAAGTATAATATTATTAGTAATAAGTAATACTATATCTGTCAGAAAGTCTGGGACTCCCATCCCTTCCACAAGCACAGGGTATAGATACTTTACCCACCTCTGCTTCCACTGCTAGCTGATAGGCAATCTTAAGTTCTCCTAGCTGTAGTGCCAGTTCAAAGCGATGCTCAGGGTCTGTAGATACAGCCAGAGCTTGTTGTTTGAATCCCTGTTGATAAAATAGCAAAATAAATATGATGAACAAAACTGCACAACAAATGAGGTTTTTAAAGTCCATAATCCATTATCACTGAAAAATGGAAAAAAAAAGGCTGGCCACAATTCTGCATATTCTACCTGTTTCTCCAGGAAGTGAGCTACTCGTGTCCTCTGCTCTTTGGGAATAGTAGGGATAACTTTGTCTGCCATGCTGAAGTCTCTCCTCATAACAGCAGTCTGATACTCCAGGACTGACACAAGCAGAGAGTAACTGACAATATTAAGCTCCTTGTCCCCCAGATAAAGACGGTTATCTTTGGGGATGTAACCCAGCAAGTACATGGTTCTAAGAAAAAACAAGAGTCAAATCTCTTATTAATAAAGACTAAATAATGCAAAGAAAAGCAAGTCAGATTCAAATAATGTAAGCAATATTGTTTCCTTTTTCTTTTAAGTCCTCACTATAGTATATACAACCAAGTCTGGTCACTTACCTATCTAAGTGTGCAATTGTAACAATCTCGCCTCCCACATAGTAGTTCAGTCTGTTTACTGTACTTGTGTAGATAAAACAATCACCAACCCACAAACCAGTCTTTACTATCTCCTGAATTTCACCAAGGACCTGCATGAGGAAAAGGAGACATTGTATAAATAAAGCTGCAAATTGCAAACTCAATTTAAGAAAATAAAATAAACCAAAAACACAACTTTATCTGTCAGGAAAGGTCATTGTGCAATAGTAACTCTTTATATGCAATGAAATATAAATTAGTAGCAATTTTAGAAGGAAAATGAAAGTTTAATATAAAATGTTTATTTTCTAAGTTTCAGTTAAAATCAGGGACAGATACCTGCAAGATAAAGTCATGCTTTAATATCAGTTGCTATATGGAATCTTGGTTTTTAATAGCTTGTGCAAGTGAAAAAAAAAATTGTAACCAAATAAGGATAACCAATTTTCTTACTGAATTTTGCCTTTAGAAAGAATCAAAGAGATATCTGGGAAACATAAAAATGCAGCAACCTGAACATTCCCCTCTCCTTGGCAATTGCACATTGTTTGTTTTTGTATTTTGGTCATGGAGACCTTCTACATAGATCTGCTTCTGATGTTACCATGTTTAACTTTAGATTGATCCTCATTTACATCAGCCGTCTTGGGGCATGCAGTTAAAATCCTTACTCTGTGTAGTACTTCCAGGTAGGAGCAACCAAAATAGATTTTTTCTGCTATTATCTGGATAGAGTCTCCTTTTCCCTTTGCAAGACTACTGATAAAGGACTTGTTATATGGAATGGCTCAATGGGAAAAATTAAATGAGAGTCACCTCAAAAGCATCTTCTATTCCATCTTCTGACATTCCTTCATGAGTCTCCTGGGCTGTAGCTACTTTCTCAGACAGGTATTTTAGGATGAAAAAGGATTCTTCTGTAGCAATGCATACAAGTTCTCCAGAATCAGACCAGAAGATCTAGAAGAAATGTAAAAATATGAGAACATTGGGCCTCATGTGTTAATATATAAGGAATTACTGCTGTCTCCTGAAATAAGAAAATGGTTTTCAATGCAGTATAATGTAAATTATGATTCCTATAAAACAAAAAAAACAAACAAAAAGAAAAAAAAACACAAAAAAAATTACTTAGAAGTACATGTGGCAGTGACCATGTATGTGTCCACCATATCCAAAAAGGGTTTTTCTTTGTATAATTCAAACTTGTATGTTGGGCTGCCAAATCTAGTGCACTGAGATAAATGTTTTTATCTATAGCAGAATTTACAGCAAGTCTACTCATCATGATCATTCCTATGAAGACCAGGCACTCATTTATTCAGTATTAAAATACAAACTGTGCTATACATTCTGTTGCTCTATTTATTACTGGTGTTACCCATAATATTACACAGTATATCTTGTCATACTATGACATTTTGTTGAAGTGCCTCTTTCAGCTTAGTCATTGTTCTCCTACAGCAGTTGTAGCCTCTTGTCTGAAGTCAGTATCCCATCTCCAACAGTGCATTTGAGGCACTAAAGGGGGTGAGTGGTGGCAGCTGTGAAAAAAGTGTTGGAGGAGGATGGCAAACGTCAGACTGAGTTTATACATATTGCAGAAGAACAACCCATAAGTTTAACTGCATTTAAAATGAAACAGCCCTTGTCAGGGGTTGACTTTAGTTTTCTCATTTAGTTTCTTATTTCTCTCTCAAATCATTGAAAGTATTTTCCTCTAAAGCTACCATGAAACCTTACATGCTTTGGTTGAATTTCAATTCTACGGATTAGTTCTGTATTCTCCCAGTCATAGAATGCCAAGCCATTAACAGAGCGAACACCAAGCAGGAATCCACCATAGATACCTAAAAGAGCAAGAGGGTGGGAAAGATAATCAAAGACTGTATGTTTATCATCCATATTCAGTCCCATTTTTAGTATTCCCCTATTGTTATGTTGTATACTTTTTCTGCTGTATCTGGCAGACATAATATGCTTGCTAGGTAGTGCATAATAAAGCATGCTAAGCAAAGAGTTTCAAGTGAATTGTATTTGTAAAGTTACAAAGCTGTAACTGATTTTTGTTTAGATGACCCACCTTCTGCCCCAAAGTCTGGTTTAAAACTTTTCTTCTCTTTGAAGTTCTTGAAGATTTTTACCACACTGTTGCTTTCCCTAATAGCGTATCTGATGGATTAAACAGAACACTGCATTTAAATATAGGAATCATTTCAATATTTCTCTTCTTTCAAATTTCTCTTCTCATCAAATGCAAATATAACCAGTTATTTGCTATTTATACCAATATTTTAACTCCAGTCATGAAAGGAGGCATGCAAGAGCAATAGAGCTTATAGTTATTCCATTATGTTTTCAGCAGTTAACAAGCTGCCATGCACACATGGTTTCTAAACAGACTGAAAGAAAACAGAAGCCCTAAATTTATTTTTTAAAAATTGCTGGTCTCCTTAAAGTTGTTTGAAGATTATAAATGCTTCAGCACAACAACGCTCTCCCAATGCAATCAGAAAAATAAAATGAAATCACATATTCAAACAACTGTATGCAGACAGATTATATGTGCAGCACTAGTAAGAAGCTAAAATGGCTTTGACTGGATGTGCTTTATGTTTCTTTTTTTAATGGTCTGCCAGGAGCTAATCAGGCAGCAAGCTAACCTACCCAGAAGGATAATAAAGGAGGTGTGGTGAAGGCATTTATTTTAAATTGTTCAAAATAAATAAAAAGTTATTGATAAAAACACTTATTCTACCAGTGTCA
Source organism: Pipa parva (assembly GCA_019650415.1). Classification (NCBI taxonomy): domain Eukaryota; kingdom Metazoa; phylum Chordata; class Amphibia; order Anura; family Pipidae; genus Pipa; species Pipa parva. The sequence goes on from WMED01007417.1 coordinate 12,010, forward strand.
TTTATCTGGAAGGGTCAAGCAGGGAAGCTGAAGATTCCCTTTAAGCCTGACAAAGCATTGTGATGAATACAATATACATTATGCATAAAGCATACACAATTAGCTTAATTTTTTCCAATCCAAGGACAAAGAAGAGCCATGCCTTCAAATTTGCAGTTTGAAGTCTTTCAAAGGTGTTTTTGATTAAAGGAATGGACTACTCAGCTATTTTTATAGTTTCATTTTTTCAGTGGATGAATTGGGGCCCTAAGTTGCAGGCAGTGTTAAGTTTTTACTCTCATCTAACTTAAATGTGTTTCTAGTTAAATGTTATGTTTTCTATAACATGCAAAATAAGATGTTTATACTAAATTCTATAAAGCAAAGATTTGTATATTTTAGAAGCCTCCTTTGGAAAAGTGGATTGTTGGTAGGCACACAAATGCAAGATTTAAAATGTGTAATCCATTCATTTGCACACTTAATTAAATTAGATTCCTTCCAACCATGAAGAATGCAGATAAACCATGTGCATTCTTTGTATCTCTTTAACAACAAACAAAACTTCCATACCATCCATGTTCAACTACACACTGAATGGCTGCAATGAATCCAGCACAGTCCACAGTATACAGTAGAGGCATTAAAAAAACATGCAAATGGGTTAAAAAAAAGTGCTGTATCTTGGGAGTTTATAGGTGGTGTTGCTAAATAGATAAGAAGTCTAAACTGCAGGTAGATTTTTGTTTGCTCTAATCACGTATACATCTTCTAAACCAGCCAAAAGAAGACCAAAAATTACATCATTTTGCTTAATATTTTACTTGCATGGATTTAAAACTAAAGTAAATGGACATTCTAGTTAAATTATTTTGACTCCACCTGTAAGTACTGTGCACCTACAGAAGCCAGAGTACACAAAACAAGAGCAGTGACTACACAAAAATCAGAGTAAGTGTAGAGATCATGGATTTATTTATAGATTTCTTTCAATTAGAAAAAAAATCAAACATTCATTTTTTTGGTGCAGGATTTCAATACAGACCTTGCAATTCTATGCATGTATATACAAGAATAGCAGTGCTAGCGATGCATCACAGCAGTGTCTTGATTTTGGAGTTTGGATAATGTACACTATTTCAAGGCAAAAACTAGCCATTCGGTATATAGATAGCATGGAGCCTACTTGGGATAGGGTGAAATTTACTAAAGTTGAAAACAATTTTTTTGACCTTTTCACTTGGGCAAAAAAAGTTGAAAAAATCATTTTCGACTTTAATAAATTTCGCCCTGAATGTAGTTTAAGAATGTGTGTGTGATTCATAGGAATCAAGAATGTTATTAAATAATAAAAGACTAGCTTAAAACATTTAGAACTGTAAGGATTAATGTAACATTTTTTTATTAAGAATACCAGTCATGATTTTCAGTCTGACAGTAATAAACTGTAAAGGTATACTCAAGAATAATCTTGAACTAACAGACAGTAAATCCTCTACTTTCTATAAAAGCGTCAAACCTGAATCCCACATATAATGCTTTTTGTCCACAACCAAGAAGAGAACCTCTTGTCTCTTTGTTATAAGATTTAAAATGCAGATCCTGATACAAATCAGCAGCATTGCTTTACATTGGGATTAATCCAATTAATTGCAGCTTAGACAACAATAAGACTTTTGTGAAATACTCACTCTGAAGAGTCGTGAGCCCATACAAATTCCTGTGCAGATCCAAAGCTCTTGTTTCTCAGGGCCATAGCAGTGTAAATAATGTATTCTCCATCCCCACATACCACTACAAATCTAAAACAGGGATATTGCGTAAAGTAATTGCTATGTTAATTTACACATGTATATATTTTTTTGCATTACTATCTTTTTATTTTATTTGTATGGCACAATAAAGTTTGCAGCCGTTACAATAAATTATGCTGATCCAAATATATGTATTTTGTATTAGTTCAAGAGGGTATGAGTAATTACACATACTATACAAATGTATGCGTTACTTATGTCTAGTTTTCTCTTTATTGTGTATTTTACTACCCAAACCTTGAAAAATTGCTTTTATTTACCTTCCATTTGGATTGTGTTGGATAGTCTGGGGGTAGATTTCACAGCTGCCCATATCTTTTACAGCAAGTGGAAGTCTCTCTCCATCTTTAATTTCTGTGTCCCCCATTGCTTTGAGATTTGCCTGCTGCACCTCAGAGTGTTTGGCCCAAATAATCTTCCCATTAGCATCCATGGACATTGCTGGTTCTTCACGCCCCAACTAACAAACCAAAAATTATAATCTGGTAATTATTTGGATTAGAACTCAATGATGGGCATTTATCAAAGTCAAAAAAATCTAATAATAGAATTTAAAAAAAAAAAATCACTTAGTATATCGGTAATAAATTTGTGTGAACTAAAGTGAAAAAGTTGGATGGCAAAACTGATATTTATTAAGCCACTGCAAGTAATTTCGTTGCTCCTAGGGGGAGCCGTGAAGCTTTCTAAAACCTTGTGGCAGCCATGTAAACCAGTAACAATACTGAGAAGCTGTCAATTCTTTACAAGTTCCTTTAGGTAGAATCTACAGGGAATCAGTAGATTCAGTAAATAAAGATGCATTCACATTTTTAAAGTTTACCCTGCCCAGGAACCCAGTGGTTCTTGTGTCTCCCAGGAAAGACAGGCAAACAGGATTACAAATGCAAAGATTTTCTTTACTGTTTAATATATGGCTGTATACAAAAACTACTGCATATTTATAAAAATCAAACTACACATCACAGGAATAAAAGGAGGTGATTTACACCTATGGTAAATGCTTGGAATACAGTATTATAAAGATAAAGTTAGGATTTGGTATCTACGTGCCATTTTTACTTACTAAACAAGATCTAAAATGATTTTAAAAAATACAGCAGAGAAGGTTTAAAACATTACTATTGCAAGTGGCAAATGCCATGATTTGCTAATTTTTTTTTAAACAGAAGCATTTTTTTGAAATGTTAACTACATTTGCATATGTGTTCATGTTATTTTCATGCAACAATGGGTTGAAGTGGATGTTAGTCAAACAGAGCTTTAGGTGCACTCCACATAGCAAATATTACTAACATACAAATTACTGCCTTACTGAGGGTACAAAGCATGTAGCTCAAAGTTAACACTATTTTATCACACAATGTGAAACAGAGAGGAGAGAGATTTTTTTAGAAACATAATTGACAAAAAGAATATCTTAATGTAAGCTAAGAATTGTCATAAAAGACAGAAATGATTAAAATGGACAGCTCCAGATCTCTATTTCTGGAAACTGAGCATATCTAATATTTTAGGAGATTTCCCATAACTGAAAGAAGTGCTGTCTCACCTTAACAATGATGCTACCCTCATCATATCCAAGAGCTACATTGTTAGAACCACGGAGTCCTGACACACACCAAACCCGCTCCATGCCATAATTAAGTGTACTTTCAAGGCGATAAGTACTAGAATGCCAGATCCTCACCGTACCTAGAAAGTAATACAAAGTAAATGGACCTTTCTGAGTCAAACAAATTAACAGAATCTCACAAGCTAAAGCTCTTTATATCACAACTATCAAATGGACATCAGTTGGGTTTTCTTGCTGTATAAGGATAAGTTCACCTTGTTTAAATGTGAAAACTCCAGGTCATGTTATTGGAAATTATTCATAACATTAATATTCTCTGTGCAAAGTAACTACTGTTCCTAGAAAGTTCCTCTAAAAGCATGAGGACGATAGGGAATTCTAGGATTTCTTCCCTATTTAAACCTAGAAAAAACAAACTTAGAAAAAAATGGAAAGAAACATTATCAAAAGTAACACAAACACATGCCATATCACCTTCAGTATGCCCTGTTCTAAATGAAAAGATAAACTTGCCAAAATACAAAGAATTTTGGAAATTCATGTTAATAATTGAACAATTCAGCTTTTCACTGAAATTGTTCTGTTGATCATTTGGACTGGATTTTTGGAGTGCATGTCTATATTCAAAAAATTGTTGAGAATAAAAAAAAATAATAATTTTTTTTCAAGCATTTATTACAACACAGTGGATTGCACATTTATCAATATATAAACATTCTATGAATGGGTCATTTTTCTTGATATTCCTGTAGCTACCACAACAAGTTAAGATTATTCACAAAAAATAAAACAAAAAACTGTACATACCATCTTCTGAGCCTGTAATTATAATAGGGAGCTCAGGGTGAAAGCTGACACAGGAAACATTCTGAGCATGGCCCTCAAGGGTTTGTACACAGGTTTTATTCTGTAAAAATAAAAAACAAAGAGAATTGCAGATGCACTGTATTGCAAACTGCAGCTTAAAAAACTAAAACAAATAACAGAGCAGTCTGTATTCCAGACTTTAGATTTACCAACAAGATAAGAGTCAAGCAGTAATGAGAACAACAAAAGCCATAATTTATTATGTTTGTGATGGTACTTGAATTTTGTTGCTAAAATTATAATTACTGGGTCTGACTCCTACCTGATAGTCCCAGATCTTCACAAGCCTGTCATCAGCTCCAGAAATAAGATAAGGCTTGTCTCCTCCACTGTAATAATCAATACAATTAACCCCTTTCTCATGTCCTTCTAATGTGAAATTGGGAGAGGAGGAACCCAGCTGCCATACCTGTGCATCAGGTAAACAGAAATTAACTAAAATGTTACATTCTCAGAGAAAATATAGTCAAGTAAGTATAGCATATTTCTGTCATTCAAAAAGAAATTATATTACAAATTCTGTAAAAGGAGTAGATTTATTATTTTTTACCTTGATTGTGCGGTCTAGTGAAGCACTGGCAAACTGGTTGTTGTCCTTTGGGTTAATGACAATTTGCATGACATAATGGGTGTGACCTTCAAAGACCTGGGAGCATGACCACTTTTTGTCCCAATCCCAAAGCTTAATCAGCATATCATCTTTAAGGAGAGACCACAAATAATTTTACAATACTGTATCTTTATTTGTGAAATATATTTGCATCCGCTGGAATTTAAGTTGTTTTTATGTATCCAGTTCTATGTAAGACAGGCGCATACATATATATATATATATATATATATCTCAGTGCAACTTACCACTGCTGGTGAGAATGAAAGGTTGCGTTGGGTGTACAGCTATGCATCGTATATAATCAGAGTGAGCTTCAAACATGTGAACTCTTTCAAGGGTGTTGTAGTTGAATACTCTGATCTGCATGTCATCCTTTGGAGAGAAACAGAAGTGCATTAGAACTAAACTAGAGAGGTAACCCACAGGGAAATCCATAAATAGATGAATTTCCTTTTTGTTAAATCCCAAGCTAACCATATTCTAGCATAGTTTGAAACTGGAAACTCCTGGTCCGACTCCCTCCGTGGTCTGAGGAGGGCTCATGTGACCAGATCGGTCACATGAGCAAATAGGAGACCGGGAGTGCATGTGATCAGCACTCTCAGTCTCACTTCCTCATTCGGCTGTGTGCAGTGGCAGCAGCAGCCGAATGAGGAGGAATGCTGCGTACTCTGCAGGATGGGGGTAAGTTGAAGTCCACCAACCCCCCCACAGCCACCACTGATGCCTCCACCAACCCCCCACAGCCACTGACGCCCCCTGAGCCACCCTATTGCCCCACACTATGAGAATATACCC
>WMED01007418.1:0-17656 GCA_019650415.1 Pipa parva
GATTGGAGGAGCTATAATGTCAATTATCATCACCCGACCCAGGAAAGAATAGTCGGGGTGACAGGGAAGATGACAGAGAGAAATACTGTATAAAGGTACATTTATATTTAATATATATATATATTTACATAAACATTTATTTCATTAGTACAACCTAAATTAGTATTAGAGTTTTGAAGTGACATGTGCACTTTAAGGCTTTACCCTAGGCTGAGGCAGTTTATGCATGCACATTGGATCAGTTCTCAAGGCCAGAAAACTGCAACCTGGCTTGTTCAGAAAATTCTTCTTTTGCAGGAACCCAGTCAACTGCTCATGTCTGAAACGTTGGAGAGCCAGACACGTGAGCAGAATTTCCGAACAACAGTGGGTTGTGGGCTCTAAAAGAGCTAAAAATCATTAGAAATTACTGATTACTGTTGGATGCTTCATTATGACAATTCTTTTTAAATGATCTTTGCAGGAGGGAACAAAGCCTACTCTAAGCATGTCTAGACTTTTTCAGTTGATTTTTACATGATGGAATCCTTAGACAGCCATAAAGCATTACAAAACCAACAATGCCTTCAACTTTTCAGCAATAAGAATAATACACTCCTGTGTTTTCTTCTGATTCGATGCTCAGAAATGGCCACACCATATTAAAACAATCCCTCAGTTGTTTGGTTTTCCTCAACCCTGAATCATTTGTAGTAGGATTGTAAAATCTTAACAGATTTGCACATTTGAAGTCAAACTAACTTTCTCATTTTTAATGGCACCACCATTTGGCTAAGCATAGAATTAATCTCAAAACAGTAAGGACCTTATTGACTAAAGGCTGAATTCACCTCGCTACAGTTTGAATCATATCACCAAAATAATCACAAATTCAGTTCTCGCTATTGGCTAAATAGAGAATACACTTGTCGAGCAGGCGGACAGTGGCGATCATTGTCACATGCATAGGGGGTAATTCATTAATGTCCGAATTGTTGCGTATAGGTGAGAATTCGCCAGATAAAGACAGTCACAATGGGCTGCTGCTGTTGCAGTCGTGTCTTTATAATGAGAATATTGTCGCAGTCATGACTTTATTATGGGGAAATTGTAGCAATCTTAACTTTAAAAAATTGTCGCGACTTTACAATGGGGGAATTGTAGCGGATTTGCTATGGGAATCCGCTGTTTGTGAATTCGACAGTTGAATTCGCACCTTAGTGAATAACCCCCCTATAGTATGGCATAGTCAGGTGGATAGAAGTAGGATGAGAAGTCATGCGGAGTGAGGGGAATTCCCCCACTGAACTGCAGTGATGTCAGTCTCACCATATCCCACTAACTGTATTCTGTGAACATTCTATTTCTATGTCTTCTTGTCAATAGGTTATGTTGTCATTTAGTCGCAGTCACCATTTTCAGTTTTGAATGAATAGTCACTATATATTGCACTGGAGCTCTGCCATCAACCCTCCAATTGCCCAGTCTGAAGTGCTGAAGTCCAACAGGTGAATTTGGAGCAGTTTACCTAGTCATATTGGCACCTTCAACACACTTTGCGGCTTAGTGAATAGTAGAAGTACCTGTGCATCACAAAATGATGCGAAGAGGTCCATAAGATTATGATTATCGTAGTCACCTGAATTGGTCACATATTCGCCACTTTGCAGAGTTTAGTCAATAAGTGAACATGGGGAAATGACGAATAGATGTGAATTCATAGCCCTACGCGACTATTCAATCTTTAGTCAATGAGGCCCTAAATCTTTTTACTTACTATGTGAGGGAGACTTCCCTGCTAAAACAAAGGTTGCCTAGAATGAGCTATAAGTATTCACTTGTAAATTAATTCTTTATTTTCATTGTCTCCATGAAAAGGCCCTGCATTTTTTTTCCAGCTAATGATTTGAATTTCTACAAGCGAACAGGCAACGCAGAGGTTGAATCACTTGCAGAAATAGTCTGCTAGCATGCATTAGAAATGCACATCTCTACTATGTTTACTATATTACTTGCCGCAAGCACATGGAATAAATAAGCTGAAGTCTATTTGACAATTTGAGTACCACTCCCAGACAATAGCCTGTCGGTTCCAACTGTAGGACTTATTATTTTCTGACATTTGTGTAGATGAAATCATTGCTTTCTTTCATCTTATATTTTTTTATTTTGCCATTAACAGTGATTTTGTTTTTCCAATATTTATAGTAAATAGGTATTTCATTTTTTGACCTGCTTGCCTGTGGCTTGTTTGTCACCTTTACGCCGAGCTTGTTCTGACACATTTGTTGCTCCTAGTATACAAGAACATGTTTTATAGATCTTTTTTGTGCGCTGCATACATATTATGCGCTGGGTTTGCTTTAACCCTTTTCACCTCAAGACGTTTTAATTTCTAAATAAACCGAGATACAAAAAAAAAAAAAGTGGGCCTTATGGTTTGGTTATAGCATTGGACAAATGTATAATGGATTCAGGTCAAAATGACAGGTTTTTCTTTATCCCAGATAATAGCATGGGCAGCTTTTGTGATTTAGAGTTAGATTGTTTTTGGTTAGATGGTACTTTTTGTGTTGCTGGTGGGCTTGGTACTGTGGTATATGTATTTGATTGTAATTTTTTTGATTGTATTTTCTTTTCTTTTTCTTTTTTTTTGTTTGAATGTTGGTTTACATTTGTTACAAACATTTTTTACTGATGTAATCCATCTGCCAACGGTTGTTCCATCTTTGATTTGGTAGTTGTAGGGTTGCCTGGCAACCCTGATTCACAAGACTGTGACACTGAAGACTTGATAGCCATAGCTTTCTACACAATAGGGGCTGTGGGGGATGTTGGTCCCTTTTTGCATGGCTGATTTTTAATGCAGGCAGTTCCTCCATGTTTATAGGGGAGTATGTCTAAGTTAGTGTCACTTTGGAACACTTTGCTTGTAGAAAGTAAAGTAGTTCTGATGCTAAGATGCCCAAATAGAACCATCTGTAGGGAGAGAGTAAATGTAAGACTACCCTTTAAGGTAATAGGGTCAACCTCAGTGAGTCATAAGCAATCCATCCAAGGTAAACCAAATATCCCCAAGTGGCTATTTTTGACATCTTGGCAGTAATGGGCAACTCTGGTATTGACATAACAGACAGGAGCCCCTAAGTTTCCCTTTGTTAAGTTGCATTGTCCCTGACATGATAAGGTGGAAGTAAACTGGGGCTGAATATAACATAACCTGTGTATTTAAATGTTGCTGACCAGGTTAGTGATTTAAACAGTAACGATGTGCCTAAAAGAACCTAATTTACTTAAAATGTCCAGAAATGAAATGATAATCTGTACTAGCGGTATTCTAATTCTTTGGGTTTTTTTCATTTTTTTGCATTTCTTTTTAACCATTTGGGCAAAATTGATTAAAATCGGAAAGACCGCTCCTGTTTTTTCCGAGTTTATCACGTGAGATCTCGCGTAGTTCCTGAGAGATTATCGCGCAAGGTTTTTTTTTAATCTCGATTTTTTGATAAAAAGGTAGCCGTACTACTAATGTAAAGTTTGGCTTCCTTTCCATCGAAAAATGTAATCAAAAACTTGATAGAAAAACTTGCGTGGTAATCTTGCACAATAAACTCGTAAAGACTGAGGATTATTCACTAAAGTCCGAATTGTTGCGTATAGGTGCAAATTCGACTGTCCAATTCGCAAACAGCAGATTCCTATAGTAAATCCGCTACAATTTCTCCAATGTAAAGTTGCTATGATTTTTTAAAGTTAAGATTGCGACAAATTTGCCATAATAAAGACGGGACTGCGACAATATTCTCATTATAAAGACGCGACTGCGACAGTAGCAGCCTATTGCGACTGTTTTTATCTGGCGAATTTGCACCTATACACAAGAATTCGGACTTTAGTGAATAACCCCCTGAGAGTGGACTTTCTAACTTTAATAAATTTTGCCCATTAAATTTGTTTTGTTTCATCTGTTAAGATCATTTTCCTTCATTCTCAGCAATTAGAAAACCAAAACCAAAACCTTTACATTAGTAGCCGTGCTTTACATTAGTAGCATGGCTACCTTTCCATGGAAAATATAGTAAATTCAGGATCACAAAACTTGATCTCATTATCTCGAACGAGATCTCGCGAGAATAAAACGAGATTTCGCTCGGTAAAGTCGTAAAGACCCAGAGCCGTACTTCCCACCATATCTTTTTATATAGAATTATTTTTCATTCCTTCTTTTTTTCTGTTCATGGTCTACATTTTCACTCTTCCAGTCTTTAGTTTGCGTCACAGTTAAGTGAATACACCGTTGCAACCAGAAATCACTTCAACGAAAACAAGAACAAAAATGTCTGCAGTAGTCAAAAACTTCTGTACAAGAAAAAGTTAAATAATGCAAAATCTGCAAAAAGTAAAAAAAAACTTAAGACCAATGACTCTGCCTTAATTTAACACAATTTATAAGTACAACATACTGAAACTTACTTTCAGAGTGGACAACCTCACAAGGGATATTCTGTTACAGCACAGGCTTGACAAATGGAATATTATTTTACCATATGGAGATATTGTAATTGGGCAAATAAAGCAAAACTGGATCACTGCTGCAAACAAGAAAACTGTTTCCCAAATGAAGAAAGGACGGGCCTTTGGTCAGTCTTTGCACTTGAGTTTGGTAATTGTCTCCTTTGTTGAATGCATGTACAATGAACGTCACACTTGTTTCTGATGAGCCATCACAAATTGCTGGTGGATTCTGGTAATAAAACCCCCCAATAACCCTTGCTGTTTCGCTCTGCTTTTTGCTAGATTTGTTTTCTTTGAAAAATACATCACAGACAAGTGCGACACTTTTCTGAAGTTGAAACAAATTTTATTACATGTCGGGGGGGTGGAGCTTTGTGTCCTCTTTGTATTCAAACTCGTTTTGTAATTTGTGGGGCAGATGTTGAGCGTGAAACCTCGAATGAACGATTGAGTTTTAAGTATAAAATGCTCCAATGAGAAAACTATGCGCCAATCTTGAATGAATGGTGTTGTTACTTTCCACTTACTTTTCTGAAGGCGCCACTTTATACATAATTTCCACGGGGATCTCTGTACTTTTCCCTTAGACGCCAAATGCCCTAACATACTACAACATTGTCTGTACCGAAGAAAATACACCTTTCATGAAAATACGACACGTTTTTAATAGTGTGCACTGTACTAGTAATGAAAATCAAGCCTGTCTTTATTAAGGACTCTTAAAGCCTTTTTATTTGGAAGTGAGTTTCTTATGAAAACCAGATTTGTTTAATAAAACAGACAGATACATCATTAATGTTGTACATGGAAGTGTACTGGGCCTAGCAATCAACAGAATCAAGGAAAAATCAATTCCTTGTTCCAGTAAATATGGGATTAGGGGTGTTAAGCAGAAACCAAATTTACTTTTCTTGGTTAGTGAGCAAAAGACTACTATAGCAAGGGGAAAAACATTCTCATTCTGTTCTCATAGTTTGACCTGATGAGGAACCTATACATACACCCAGGTGTGTACTATTACTGAACAACTGCAATCTTTTGACATTTTAAAGCAGTTTGCTTACCACATTTAGAAAAAGATATCCTCCTCCACAGACCCAATTATTACAACTCTGTTCTTTTATTTATTTCTTTAGCAGTTTTAAAGAGCACATGGTTTCCAGCCAAGGAGTCCATCACACAGAGTTTCTGATTTGATGAGAGAGAGACAGAGACTGATGTCATGAAAGAGGGAACGTTCAAGACCCAGGACCCATTTTCTCTGATGATTAAGATTTTAATTTACAGGAAATGAAGATGCCATGTTTATTGGGTATTTTTACATTATTGTTATAAAAGCCATACCTATAAATAGGTTTTGGCTGTGCAGTAGGTATATAATCCCCTACTGTACAAATACAACCTGGAAACTTGCAACTCCAATTGTAAGCCATGTTTACAACTACAGTAGCTTTCTACATTTCTGGATTCTCATTTTCTTTCTTAATATGCGCAAAATCCTACCTAAATCTAAATGTCCTGCACATTTAATTAACAATATTATTATGACAAATAGCCAAGATTAACAGTAATGTGTGTTGTAAGTTAATTTTGTTTTTTGTTTTGTTTTTTAATCAATAAAAGTGTCAAAATATTTGTAGTTTCAATTTTTTAAAAGAATGAATTCCTTATCAGAGTACAACTCATGAAGTACTATATTTATGACATCGGCTAAGTGTCTCCTGGGACACAATGTAGTGCCCACTGGTCATTTTCTACATAACCAAGAGAAAATCAAATTCTTTGTCATATTACACATTATACCAGAAGGAAACTCTCAGTGGAACATTGGGAAACAAAATCCTTCTATTATTTTTCTTTGTTTTATAGATATTTTGCAAATGACAAATTCATTGACATTTATCAAAACTGAGGTAGAGTAGGTAAACTCGCCATCTAAAGATATTGCCAGTACCTGATGAATACAGTATATGTTTTAATAGAATATGTAAAGAAAAGAGAGCTTTGGCAAGTAAGTGTGTGTTAATGAAAAAAAAATCATATTTTACTTTTCTTTTCAAATGGTAACTTAATGATTTTATTATTTTTGTTCTCCTTGACTCTTACATAAAATAAAGCTAGACAAAACAAAATTAGTGATATGTATTCCTCCCGTTTGTTAGGAGAATGAGTCTTTCACAAAAGACATGGAGATAAACTAAGCTGTTATGGAGACTGAGGGAAGTACATGAAAAATAGCCTTCCAGGAAGTTCATCTGGAATTTTAAACATTTAAAAACATGGTCAATTATGTAAATAACACCCCACCTGCTGAGTATCAAAGTGAGTATTTAAAGTAAAGTGACCATCTTCAGATTTCTTGTACACATATATAATGTTACATGTACTGTATATTATTTCATGAATCATTTTGTTAATTGCTAATGCTAACAGCAGAGATTAAAATAAAAATCTTTGTGGAAGACCCATTCATTGAGATATCAGTAGGCTCACTGTCTATGAATATCTTAATCATCTTCAAATAATAGTATTAATATGGCACTGGCTTTAAATGAACCCTTGCAGTAGAAGCAGTTTCCATCTTAAAGTGTAAGTAAAGTTATGGACAAAACTATACATGTATTTTGCATTTATAAAGTACAAACCTAAACTTATATATTAAAATATAAAAATTTTTTTTGATCAGGAGTAATCACCTCTTAATCAAACAGCCCTGCTCTCCTTTCCATTCTGTGTACAGACTCTTCCTGAACAGTGCCGATAAGTCCCACCCCCGAGTGAATTCACAAACTATACAGAGAGACAGAATTCCTCCTCCCCCTCTCCTATCTGAAAAGCCTGTTTATAGCCCTGAGCATGTGCAGATAAGACCTGTCCTGCAGATAAGAGCTGTGGGACAGGTCTTATCTGCACATGCTAGACAACCTGTACTGTTGAAAAGTTAGTTAGAGGAGAGAGCGTGTCATTAACTCTATACTGCTCATAGCAGGAAACCCTTCACTGAAACAATGCAGTTGCAGAGGGATATTGAGCTCTGCTGAGTTAAGAGGTGAGTCAGGAATTTCTTAATCGATTTATTGCTTGACAGTAGGTAAATAGAGATTTATTTATATACAGGGTTTACTTACACTTTAAGTTGCTGGAAAATTTTAAAATATCCATATTGAATTTTAATGTATAAAAACTGTTATCTTGTAATAGTTAGAAACCAACAATGCTACAAGACTTCCAAAAAGTTTAGACCATTAGTAGAAGAATTTGAAATATTTTGTCTCTCTTTTATGAACAAAGCTTCAGGCATGAATAAAACATGAACCATTCTTCAAAAAGTTAAATGATTAACATTGGCACCTGCAGTACAGTCTGATGCTCCACCAGTGGGAATATAATATGAATTCATTTACTTTCAATTAACTTTTCAGATTAGGAAGCAATCAATTTCCTTCCCCTATTTCTTTTCCCTTTTTTGATATATTTTAAAAAATTTTGAGAAAAGACAATTGATGTGACTAAAGCAAAAAAAAAATATATATTTTTTTTTATGGCATCGCCCAAATCTGTGGGAGGCATATCATTTTTTAAATGAGCACTGGAAATATGTTTTCATATATACAAGAATATAAAAGATATTCAAGGGAACAGCTGGGAAAAAGGGTTTATTTAGGTCTAATAATCCTCACAGATTGGAGTTCGATATTTTAACTCCCCTAGAACAACAAATCTGATTGGTCGCTATTGGGATAGTAGATTTTTCTCATGAAATGTATCTTGGCAAAGGTAAATTGTTTTGACACAATCCACAAAAACACATGAAATGTACCCATAAAAAATGGATATGATAGTGATGGATAATTCCTTGTCTGTTTTTCTCATCCTATATGTATTAATAAATTCTCTGGGATCCACTAGATACTGTATCATTTTCTTTTCATTATCTCAGGTATGTACGACAGAGCATCGCCTTCATCACCATTATAATTTTTCCCCCTAGCTTTGTCAGAAGCTGTAATGAGGGTGTAATACAATGACATAAATTTACCCTTCTTATTCTACCAACATGCCATCATCTCTATCTGATGTTCATCATTCTAAGGTACGAACCGGCCCACCGTCTTCCAGGGACAATCCAAATGGATACAATTTCTAATGTTTAATAATATTCACTTAAATCAAGAATTATGATATTCATTTGCCACTTTCACAGAGAAAATATGGGGCATATTTATGGAAGAGTGAAAAGCCTCCCGTGGTGAACTTACCGCACTACACAAAGTCAATAGTGCATATTCACTAAACAGTGGAGTGAAATATCACACATTGTTACAAAGGACTTTCTGATCATAGTCAGGTAAATAACAGAAGTGACATAGTGTGACATAATGCCGTCACTAAATAATGACTAGACATATTATAGTGAATTCATTGTGATTAGTCATCCTGATGTCATCTTCACATGGATCTGTTCGACATTAATGACGACATGCTGGCAATAGAAATGGCAATGTAACTTTTGATTAACATGTGGCCGCCAGTATTGTCACCAAGGAATACTCAGCTAAACTACAACAATTGTTTTTACATTCATTTTAATACATTTCCTCGTTCATGCTGGTCCTTGGTTACCACATCTTCTTATGAATCATGTGAGTGACGTGTCCGGAATAGTAACAGGAACACTGCTGTATGCCCATGAGTTTGTCTTTTTGTGAAGTCAAAGCCACAGATTCACACCTAATTGCTTTGCCAAATTGTCTGTTCAACATATGATAAATACCTGAATTGTTATTGCATTTGTAGCAAATAATCAGCAAGTAATGCATAAATACAGGGTTGACATAATGTCTGAATATGTGAGACAATTTGCCATATCACAGAATAAAAGAAACCATAATTGCTGAATAGGAGAAGTAGGAGAGGTGGCAAATTCATGCATCTATGGGGCTATTCTTACTGTGATAAATATACCCTTATGTCCTCATACAGCTGCCTATCTACTGTAGTTTAATGCGCACCAGTTTTTGTTCAACATTAAAGAAGCAAGCTTGGCATTTAATAAAGACTGGAAATCATATACCATATCCATTAGTATCATAGCTTACTTTATAGCAATTACATTTATCAATAATGACATTAAATTTTAATTAAAGACCCAGGAATTCACTGCTTTCATTTTTCTTTATTTTATAAAGTACAATACTCTACAAAATCTTTTAAAGTTACATGAAAACAATCAGACTGCGTAAGGATATATTAACTCAACTGGTAAAAGATGGAAGCAACCGGCAAAGAGTAAATCAGTAAAAATAAATCAGTAAATCAGTCAATTAGTCAACTAAAAAGTCAACTAAAAAGACAAACATTATCTGGAAATAGCTGCCACGTCAATCCAAATGGATTCTTTTATACCTTCTAGTGTAACTTGTCACTATTGTTTAATAGTGCGAAATATAAAGTAAGTATACATTTCCTTGCTACTTTGTTAAATTAGTTTATGTTATCCTGATGGAATGCTTTTACATGTTACATAAGTCTGCAAGGCCATGGTTGTATTGATTGAGCTCATAAGGTTAAGCAGGGAAGCTATTACATGATTTACTGCACTGGGGAGGAAGATAAATAAATATATATATATATATATATATATATATATATATATATATATATACTGTAGCTAGAGGGGTTCATTTAAGCTACCTCATTACCCTGGAGTCCTCCTAAACTTAAAGTTGTCTATTTCTCTAATTTAAACACTTATAGAGAAGCCCATTGGTTGAACTTAACTTCACCACAAAAAAACCCAGAATAGACTTTCTTAATCAATTACATTTTATCTACAAAGAAAAATTAGGTGAACTGTATATATATATATATATATTATTCCTCAAAATTAAGACCAGTAAACTGTAAAAAAACTAGACCAAATCAATCAATTGGTCTGCCCACCACACTTTGCTTTTAAAATTGCATTCATTTTCTAATGTACACTATCATGACGTTTTATAAAAAAAAAAACATCTGCTGATAGGTTGTTCCATTTATCACGGAGATCTTGTCACAGTTTTCCTGCAAACTTTAGTTGTTTTGCTGGTTTCTGTCTTGGTAGGTAATTCAAGGAGGCCTTAATTAGATTATGGAGCAGGGCTCTGTTTAGATCATCTGTTTCACAACTCTTAGTTTTTTTTCCCCTCTATATAGTTTGTTTGTGACATTGTGGTCATCCTGTTGCAGAATTAAATTGGAATAATTTATATGCCTCCTCAGTGGTACTGTGTGATGGATGAGATTGTGCCTGTGCTAAGCATTGAGGATTTCATCGATTCTGACCTATTCCATGTTTATGAATGCAGTCCCAAATCTACTGGGAATCTTTTCTGTGATTCGCCATTGACCGCAGACACATTTTTAAGTAAAATCCTCCAGCGTTTTTATTGCTAAATATCTATTTATCATTATATGTATGAGGTGCTGCATTTAGATCCTTTGCAACATCTAAATTAATTATATCTCTAAATTCTCCTCCAGTTATTTTCCATTATAAATTATTTGCCTATGAACAATGATAGATTTTTCCTTATTTTAATGACAAAATATTTGGCAAACTCTATACACAATTGTCTTTAAAACTATGGTTTCCAGTTGCCTAAGGCCCCCTAGCCTTGGAAACCCTCAAATTTGGCTCATTTTTTTCTCTCTCTTTGCTCAGCATAAAAAAAAAATCTGTTTATAAAAGTAATTTGTAGACATGTGTTTATGAAGTTCCACTTTCAACAACGTTAGTTTAAATAAAAGATTCTGATGATTTCTAAAAGGGGTAACTTCTATATTTGTACATTATAAAAATAATGTTTCTGTTGAGTGAGGAGGCCTTAAAATTTTATATTTACTTTAAGCCTTGCAGTTTGTTTGTAAAATAATGGATGATAAAATGGAATTAATGTGCAAATTAATATTTAAAAAAGGATATTTTACTCTTAAAGCATCATTATGGTTTAAGGTGATTAGATTATATATTAAAACAACAGGGGTGAAGCTTCTACAACTGATCAGGGTCCAGGGAGCAAGGGGGTCCCTTGATGTTTATTAAGATGACCCCTGCTATCCATAAGGTAGCTGGGGCGGGACAGAGGGGCACATTGGGATTTCAGGACTCCTCCCAATGTGTCATGTAATGGTGATGTCATGACACTGCCCCCTGCAGTGTTTATTTCTGTGTACACCCATGCTTCTTTCCCTTGTTCACTGGTAAAATCACTGAAGTTGCTGGTAAACAAAATGGAAGCTGGGAGCCCATTTTTACTGTGTTTCAGTTTACATTGAAAGGCAGTGAGGGCCTAAACACTGCCGCTGCACAGAGAATCTTGGCCCTCTAAAGAGCGTCTAGATGTAAAAATGGATAACTGTAATTATGTAATTACTCATGCTCACATCTAATTAGACCATTTACTTGTTTGTGTTCTGTAGAACAATTTGTGATATTATTTACAAGACAAAGTATACATTTAGTAGAAATAATTTCTTTGATATACAAGGGATGATTTTGACCGTTAATTTAACTAGAGAAGTCTGAACGATTTTTTTGATTTGTGTACAGTCTCTAAACGTTGCAAAGCATTCACTAGTACAAATCGAAACAAATAATGTATGACTTCATAACAGCACTGAGGAGGAATCAATTGTCAACAGACTGTATTTGTAGAGGCAATACAAATGTACGATAAACACCTATAAAATATTATTTACATGAATCAGTGTTAGTTGTACAAATTATAGATCTGAATGAGCTATTCGTTCAATTCCAGGATGAAGAAACATGAATTTCAATTACTGTTTAATACATATTATTAGGTCTGTTTTGTCTAATGGAGTCATGTATGGAACTGTATAAATCCAAATGTAATTAAAATTAACCTCCTACAATTCAATTAAAATGAATATTCAAAAAAACAAAAACAAGTTTGTAGTCAAAAGGTTCTGTTGTTTAATACTTTTAGAATGTATAATAATTTTTATTATTGTATATATATTAAATACAATTATATTTTAATACATAACATTATAGTTTTACACACATATGACACAATACAATAATTCTGGTGTATCTTACCTTCTGAGAGTAAATTAGCATTTAGTTAAACCATGCCCTTATTAATTTGTCAGTTCAAACACTTTCAGCCATAAGCCATATTATAAGGTGTTTAAAGCATGTGCTGCACACAAGTTAAATGGCCACCTCTATTCTGTCTAATAAATGAAATCCAGTCTCATCTGTGACTCCTGTTGTAGTTTGCTATGACATCTTGCAGGAAGTACAAGGTTTTGGGAAGTGTTAGTCTTTTTTAGTAAGGAACTTGATACAGTAGAAGTTACAAAGATTTATAGTATGTGGAATTGTGCCATTTAGTGGCAGCAAGTCATTTAACCAGTCCTTAGCTATTCAAAATATTTCACAAAACTTTTATATTTTACATAAACTTCATGTTTATGTTCGATAGTGTAAAGGTAGCCCATCAACCCATATTGGTAGCCCAATTTCCAGGGCAATACCCCCCATTGTGCCCCATACAATGCAGCACTTACTTTCCTATAGTGCAACATATAGTGCAGTGCAGTAAAGCAGTTTCCCCACATTGTGCCCCATGCAGTGCAACAGTCCCTTCTTATACCCATACTCAGCTTTCCTGTACTCTCAACTATTAGAAATTCTAAAAAAAAAAAAATGTAAAGAATTTTTGAACAGTAAAAGTTTGTATACAGGACACCGCAGTCAATTTAAAGGGGCACTATAGTGCTGATATAACTGCACACATACATATAAAACTCCTTTATACTAAGCCAATTGCTAATACAAATAGATAAAAAACATTTAGGGAAGAAATAATACACTTAATAATAAATAATTAACTTAATTAATTAAATAATAAACTTAATTAGTTTTCCTGAGAGCTGACATTTTCCTCCCCCCGCTCCCCCTCCTCTTTCTGTTCTGCAAATCAGGCAACATGAGAAGAAAAAGCTGCCTTATTGCTATTGGTTAAGCAGTGTGCTGACCTTTTGGCTGCATAAACTAAGTTGGAATGCAGGAGATTACAGAGGGAAAGCTGACTTGTGCACATGTGCTAAGTAGTAAGTAGGGCAAAAATGTCCAGGGGAAGTATCTTTTCATGGAAAACTGGCCAGTACATGTCATACACACATTTCCTGGTTTGGGAGTTTATCAGTGCTGCCTACTCAATCAGTCTGTGTCACATGAAACAACTGCTGGGGAGAAACACTTCTCACTAAGGTATAGTACTGCATATGTAAAGATGTAATCCAACTATAGTTCCCCTTTAATGTCCTGTACATATCTGTGATTTTAAAGTTATATTCTTTACTTCTAAATATATATATATACAGTATATATATGTATATACAGTATATATATATATACTGTATATGCCATGTATGCTATGTACAGGACTTTTATACTGAAGATAGTGTAGAAAGATGTTCCAAGACCTCCAAAAATTACAAAATGGTAGGCATTGAAAAATAATAGTCTACCACTTCTAAAATTAATACATTTAAGCAGAGGTTCCCCTAAGAAGTTCAATAAGATATGGCAGATGTGGCGGGAGGTACGGTAAGTTTGAGACATCAATTATACATTTGTAGAATGTTTATGTGACCATTTTGACTGTTTTTTCCCTATGGCTACTTTATGTATTTGCTGAAATGTACATCTGTATCAACATGTAAATTAAATTAATATTGTTTTCTGTTATATCTGAAAATGAAAAAACAAACAAACATGAGAGTACAGAGCATTAATATAGAGCACAGAGCAGGGGTTCCCAAACTTTTTACACATTATCCTTAAACGGGAACTATAGTCAAATTATATCTTTGCATATGCAGTACTATTCCTTAATGAGAAACATTTCTCCCCAGTAGTTGTTTCATGTGACACGGAATGATTGAGTAGGCAGCACTGATAAACTCCTGCACCAGGAAATGTGTGTGTGACATGTACTGGCCAGTTTTCCATGAAAAGGTTCCCTCCCCTGGGCATTTTTACCCTACTTACTACTTAGCACATGTGCACAAGTCAGTTTTCCCTCTGTAATCTCCTGCATTCCAAATTAATTTATGCGGCCAAAAGGTCACCACACTGCTTAACCAATAGCAGTCAGGCAGCTTTTTCTTCTAAAGTTGTCTGACTTGCAGAACAGAAAATGTCAGCTCTCAGAAAAACTAATTAAGGGAAACAAAGGGCAAGTATTGTTTCTTCCCTAAACATTTTTTTAAACTATTTGTGTCAGTAATTGGCTTAGTATAAAGGAGTTTTATATGTATGTGTGCAGTTATATCAGCACTATAGTGCCCCTTTAAGACCCTTTTGGGTTTGTGGTTTGAACCTCCAGAACAGCTCCCAGTATTCAGAATAGAATATGTCAGTGCTTGTAACTCTTATTGCGATCTAGTAGGACTCCATTCCATTTTTTTTTCTATTTATTTTTATTAAGACAAACTCTCCACCCCACCCCTATGGACAAAAACCCACGTGAGACAGTTATCAAAATTGAAACACTGGTAAACAATGCAGGCTTCGTTCATTAAAGACAAAAGCAACGCTCAATTTCCATCACTTTGTTCTAGCGACTTATTTATATGCGGGTCTGTAAACTGAAATGAAATTGGAATATGTGTAAGTAACTATACTTCATTTTTACAGCATTTAATGGCCTATACCTTTCAGAAATGTTTTCTTTCTCCAAGTTCATTTACTCAGGTCAGGAGTAACCATATCCATAAGTTGTGAACTATCCAAACAAACCCCACAGAGCATGTCAAGGAGCTAATTGAATTCAGAGTATGCAATTGACTGTTATTTTAGTCATTCTCCCGGTTTGTTACCTTGGTTACAACACATTTTGAATAAACAGCTACACGCTTGACAACATTTTGCTAAATAATGTTTTACTTAGGTTAGCTATTTTAATGCCCATAATAATTTATCAAGGTACATTTTAAAGCACTCAACATAGTAAATGACCCAAAAGCTAATTCTGAAATAAAATGATGTTGTTTTTTTTTTTTGTTGTTTATGGTAAATCACCACCTAGGACTTACTTTACTTTCAAGGTGTTTATTATATCGCCATCTTGCTTCGATGTGTTTGTGCAGGCACATCTGAATTTCAAAGAATAGGAGTATCTTGGGGATTAATGATTTTCTCTTAACCTGATTGGAATTTGTGATATAGAAAGGATTATATGTTTATATTTATCCAAACAGAACAGAATAAAGTATTAATGAACTTATTAGCTATTTTTTGCAGTAAACCATCTTAAAGCACTGTATACCTTGTGGGAATATATTCATTTATTTATCCATGTATCCTTCAGACTAAAAATAATATAGTCTGGGGCACTTAATAAGTGATCAAAAAGCTACTGTATCTGGTGACAGTGACTTCCCAGGAAATGTTTTGACATTGAGATGAAAATGTATTAAATTTGGAAAGACCGATCTGGGTCTTTCCGACTTTAACGAGAGAAATCTCATTTTGTTCTCCTGAGATCTTGAGATTGAGTTTCTTGATCTCAAGTTTTCGAATTCTTTTCCATGGAAATGTTAACCATACTTTACATTAATAGCATGGCTACCTTTCCATCTAATATATTGAAAATAGAATAATCTCAATTGAAATCTCCCGACAACAAAACGAGATTTTTCTTGGTAAAGTTGGAAAGATCCAGATCGGTCTGTCCGAATTTAGTAAATTTCGCCTTCTGAGAGTCTCATTGACATTGAAGTCTGAATAGACACATAGAGTTGTGAATTTCCATCTATGTTCTACTTCCTCATGTTCGCTTATTGAGCAAACTCTGCCCAAGTGGTGAATACGTGACCAGTTCTGGCGACTATGCGAGTTGCAAACTTACAGAGCTCTTTGCATCATTTTGTGTTTGGGTGTACAGGTACTTCTACTATTGATTACGGTGTGAATATTACTAGGTGAACTGCTCTGAATTCACCTGTTTGATTTCGGCACTTTAGACTGGCAAATTGGGGGGTTGATGACACGGCTCCAGTGTTGTATAAGGTGAATAATCATTCATAAGTGATAATGGTGACTGCGACTAAGTGATATTATAACCTATTGGCAAGATGACATAGAAATAGAATATTCCCAGAATACAGTTAGTGGGATATGGTGAGACTGACATCACTGCAGTTCAGTGGGGGAATTCGCCTCACTTCAGATGACTTCTCATCCTACTTTTATCTGACTGACTGTTCAACAAGTGTATTCTCCACTTAGTCAATAGTTAGCAGTGAATTTGCCACTATTTTGGTGATGCGACTCGAATTGTAGTGAACTGAATTTGACAGGTGAATTTGGACTTTAGTCAACAAGGCTATTAAAGTTCAGGAAAGCCTGCTGCACTGTAACATTCACTGAAAAATGTTTACAACAGTGGACACAGACTTATTTCAGCAAATCATACCCCAAAGTAATTAACATGTATTAAACAGTAGATGAACTGGATACATAAATCTAAACAGTATTTGAAGTGAATGCCTATGATTGATTTGGGGTCTACATTTATCCATTTGGTAAGAAAACTTCTAAGGGAAAAAGTTAACAGTTTTTCAATCTCGATTTTTTGAGTTTTTCAATTGAATTTTTCAATGGAAAGGTAGCCTTACTTTACATCATATGAGTATACTTTACATCATATGAGTATACTTTACATCAGTAGTATACTTTACATCAGTAGTATACTTTACATTATATTAGTATACTTTACATCAGTAGTATACTTTACATCAGTAGTATACTTTACATCAGTAGTATACTTTACATTAGTAGTATACTTTACATTATATTAGTATACTTTACATTAGCAGTAAGGCTACCTTTTCATTGAAAAATTCAATTGAAAAACTCAAAAAATCGAGATTGAAAGACTCGATTAAAAAGTTTCGGTCATTAAATATTGATCAAAAAAAAAAATCTCACCATATTTACCGTCAGAAACTTCTGAGCCCAAAATTGGGCTTTTCCAAGTTTATAAAATTTCGCCCTTAATTGTGGATATTATTATGGTATGCATATCAGCAGAGGTGGGTAGAGTATTCAAAATTTTTACTCAAGTAAAAGTATTGTTACTTG